>PVKS010002458.1:32607-110133 GCA_004027875.1 Aplodontia rufa
GAGGTGAAAGTGAGAAAGATGTAATCAGTTAAAAAAAAAAAAAAAAAAAAGGCTGTCTTGGAGATTGCCTTCTCTCTGCCCTCTCTTGGATCTGTTTGCTGACCAGCCTGGTGATGGAAGCCATCTGTCGACTTGCTGTGGGGTCTGGTTGATGTGTTCAGTGGCACGTGGGAGCAGAATGGCATCTCAACAGCCATCCCGGAAATGCCAGGTTTCTTTGGGGTTTGACCCCTTCCTTTGTCCGCTGCTGAAGCAGAGTTGAAGGCTTGTCACAGGGTATTTGCAGAACTGCTTTGCCCTTTCTCTCTTATCCACTTCTTGGGTACAAGGTTTGATCCTCTCCGGCAGCCTTGTTTAAGATCTGTAGAGTGCTATATTTATTCGACTTTATTTGAAATTTTAAGGCTTTTCTTAATGTTGCTCCAAGTGATCTGATGCAGAACTCTAGAATTTATGCCTTAAAAGGCTGAACTGCTGATGTGTTTGGAGGCTTTCTTATGACTATCTAGGGTAGGGCAGTTAAAAACCCCTTTGCAATCCGTGTCAGAAAGTCCTCCCCACCTTCTAATAAACTTGGTTTGTTTTTTTTTAGAGCACTTTTAGATTTACTGCAAAACTGAGTGGAAAGTAGGGAGATTCCCACATCCCCTGACTCCACATAGAAAGTCTTTCTCAGTAGCATTAGTGAGGAAATTCTTAAAGAAGCAATAAATTTCTCAGCTTGATTGACAACCTTCAGTGGTCAGGAGGTTGAAGGTGTCCAGCCACTCCTACCCCTGGTTCTACTATAGCAGTATGGACACAGAGCCCAGGGCTCAGCATAGTATTACTGTGTCTACCAGTGGGGCCCAGTGAAGCCACAGGTGATATCACCAGCAAGATAAAATCTAATTCCTGGGCAGGTACTCATACCTCAAGTTGTCATTCTTTGGAAAGAATGTGTCACTTAAGATTTAAATCGCAACTGCCACCTGAAATCCTGTCTCATTTGCCACTTAGCAAGGCCTAGAATCATTAAATCTAACTTAGTGATTTGTGGGTTACAGAGCCTTCATATGTACTGTCTTATTTGAGAATACCAGCAAACGTTTTTGTTTGTTTTTTGTGGTACTGGATCTGGAACTCAGGGCCTCACGCATGCACTAGCATGCTCTAGCACTAAGGATATAGCTCTAGCACTGAGCTATATCCTTCCAGCAAATCTCGAAGGTAGGAATATCTCCCTCACTTTATGACAATGGCCGTGGACTCAGAGTCAGACTTTCCAATCAGACAGCTAGTTGGGGATGGAGTGGAGATGGCATGCTGGCTGCATGATTCCTGCTCCTGGTCCAGTGTGTGCTAAAGGACAGGTCTGATGTTAAAAAGTCACCCAATAGGTCCTGGAGCAGTTACTCAGCGGTTATGGCGCTTGCCCAGCATGTGTGAGTACATGGGTTCAGACCCCAGCACCACGTTCGCAACTAAGTGTCAGAGCAATGAAAGCCACATGAAAAACTCAATAAAAAATGATTCTCTCCCCCCCCCTTCTTCCCTCTCCCCTTCTCTCTTAAAAAGTCATCCAATGATGCTTATTAAAGCATAGAAAGGACAATTTTTTGCTGGCTGTAGACAGAATGACAGGGGACAAGATCCTGTTCTTTGAACATTGATGCCCTCGCTGAGATTGGGAGTAATGGTTTCCCTATGATGGCCAAGCTTTGTTGTAAGGAGCAGATGACAAAATAGAGTAAACACAATTGATATCCTCAGTAGGCTGGGGATTGGAGAAGAGGGGTGGGGAGGAGTGAGCCATGTCTGGCAGGTGGTACACTCAAGTACCCAGAGTGTGACTTGCCAGACGGTGTGTCAGTTATCTGCTACATCAGTGCCACTCCCTCCCCGTGCAGTGTTGTGGAGTGATGTGAAAATGTTTACCCTGCCTGATGAGTAGGCAGCTGCCTCCAGGAGCCTGTTCTCAGCCCCAGCCGTGGGGCCAGATGATAGGCGAGGGTGTGAGGCCGTGCTCATGGAGGCCCACCCGGCTGCACTGTCAGTGTCCTGCACCTCAGGAGGCAGGGCCTCAGTTGGCCGGGAAGGGGGACGCTTGCAGGGCTTGGAGGATGTATCTGCTACGTGCTAGTTTCCAGTTTTTAGTTGTTCTTCTAGTAAGAGAGGGCAACACTTCTAAAAAATGAATTTCGAAGGCACATTTTCCTTGATGCCTTTATTACCCAACTGCCAAGAATGTTTAAAATAACATGTAAAAGCATAAGTAGAGATTTTAATTACCTTTCACTGTCATTGCTCTTGGTGATGGTAATATTACATGTGCTGTGTGACAGGGAGACACTTTGTGGGGGCCTTTTTTCTCAGGGTGTTTTTTTCAATTCAGAATGCAGCTGCAAATTTGGAGAAAAAGAAGTAATAGCTAAAGTACCTCAATATTTTTTTTTTTTTTTTTTTTTTTAGGATAACACAGATACTTGGATGTGTCCACATTCTCTTCAGAAACAGAAGCATAACCAGCTTAGGAGTCTTTCTGGAATAGGGCCATAGAGAGAGAAAGGGAAGCTAGTTCCAGCAGCTTTCTGGAGCAGTCTTATTCCTGCACTCCATGGGAGAGGTCATTTGGGAGATCCAGTTCAGTGGTAAAATATGGCCCTGGTATGAGGTTTTTGCTCATGGGCTTGAAATTGCTTGGCTTCTTGAGTTACCAGGTGGTTTTAGTTTCTTTTGTTGTTGAGTTTTATCTTATGTTTGCAGAATCAGCGTATCCATCAGAGCTGGTGAGCATGGCCTGACTTAAGGTGTAGTTGTGCTGATGCCAAACTGATATTTGGAACGTTGGAGACCTGCTGGGCTGGGGAGAATTGCCCTGTGTTTTCTGGCTATAAATGCTGTCTGTCCCTTCCTCAGCATTGAGCCAGCATTACCAGGCCTGAGCACACGTTGCCCTTTGTTATGCTGGTGAGGAATGATACTCATTGTAATCCTTGCCTATTAGGCAGGTTCCTTCCAGTTTGAACCAAACTAGCAAGAAGTTTGTCCTTAAAAGGCCAATAGAGTTCCAAGAGAATACCAACACTTTCAGATATATTTGCATGGTAAAGATCCCAGGGAACTCTGATTGCCTACAAGCTAAGCCCAGTTCCATGGTCTGGTATTAAAAGCTTGCCCTTCCCCCTGTACTGGCTGTCCAGCCCCATCCTCCCCATCCCATAGAGTACTGGGTTTTCCTAGTCCCTCAACTAATGCTTTTCCCTGAACCTGCCTATACCTTTTGAAGTCAGACCAGTCTGCCCCTGTCTGGATCATCTTTCACCAGGTCTCAGGCTCTTCCTTGCTTCCCTTATGGCAGTGGACAGGTGCTTAATTTTCTCTTGGCCTTGTCTTACCCAAACGCCTTACTAGAGGCCTTGTAGGCAGGGATCACATCTCACTCGACTGTGTGTACCCAGTAAGTACTTCACTTGGCACTTTTTAAGCAACAAATGAACAGCTATGGTTCCAGATTTCGGGCTCTTGTGCTCATCTCTCTCTGATTGTGTTCCAGGCCATTAAGCCAGGCCTGCCTGGAAAGGCCAGAAACAGTACCTTCGACAGAGTCCCCAGAGCTGTTCTCTGTCCTCTGCCACGAGTCCTGCCTCTTTTGGCCCATCCCTCACAGGTGAGGTGACATAGGTGGAGAAGGAAGATGTCGCTGTTGAGCGTGAGGGCGCCCTGTCAGCTTCCTCAACTGCAGCACTAGTGGGTGGCTGTGAAGCTGTCCCCAGAGGAATATGTGGGCCTGAGTCACTGCTCACAAAATTGCTTTTATTCTTGGGTTTTCATCATTCCTGCCAGCGTCAGCTGTGCAGTAAGAGCTGCGGCCAGGCTCTCATGGAAGAGAGCACTGGAAGGGTCCCTCGTCTCCAAGCAGCACAGGAGCCCGTAGACCCCCTTTCCAGAGAGGTCCTGTAGGAAAATCCCAGATGCCCATTCTTTCTCTTTCTCTCCTTTTCCTTCACCCCCTTTTCTTCCCTTCTCCCTTCTTTTTCTCTTTTGTAAGTTTTTCAGGGTCTTTATCAAGTGTTCCACCCAACAATGAATGGTTGAAACAAAGGTCCATTTTTATAGCTATAGCAAGTAGGTAATATACCACTTTTATAGAGAGCTATATATAGTTAAGCATGCAGAATATGTGATTCAATATTTCCGAGGTACTTAGAAGACCAAGACATATCTCCTGGGTGTTGATTTGTTGCTAGAAACAGAATTGGCTGGTGTGCCCACTGAAAGGCCTTGGGCAGGTCGACCCTAGTCTCCTGGCTTCCTGCCTTGATTCAAAAATAACTTTGTCTTCCTGGCATTTCATTGATCTATGGTTGTTGCTTTGCATTTGGAGCCTTAAGAAATTTAACTGCTACTCAGAAAAATGTGTTATTTTCTTACGAAGCCAACTTATATGCTTGTGAATTAGAAAATAAGCTTTCTTGATGATAATGAAAATAAATTGGACCTACCCAACTCTAGTCATCTGAAACACGAGGAACTTTCAAATTATTTCCGCTCTTTCACTGTGTTTGGAGTGAATCTGCAAGTGCCTTTATGGGCTCGCATGCCATCCTGCTGAAGATGCCGAGCGAGAATGGCAGGGGGATCGGCAGGAGCAAGGGGTTTGGCTGGAGCTGGACCTCTCCATGCGGTCATGCAGGACACCGACACCAGTACTGCAGTAGGCCTGAGCCTGTCTTCAGATAAGTCCTAGGCACTGTACATTCCCTCTGTTTTCCCACAGCTCCGTTAGCATGGGGTTTTGAAGGTTCCCTAAATTTAAAGTCCTGAATTAATAATTTGTTTCCAAGTAAATAAAAAACCTGGCTTCATGCTTTCAGGGACCAGAATAAACTAGAGTGTGGATCTTCCCGTTCTGAAAGGTCTTAAGCTGCACTGAGTTGGCAGGTTAGTCAGCTTCCTGTCGCTGTGACAAAGTACCTGAAATAAACAACTTAAAGGAGGACTGATTTATTTTGGCTCAAGGGTTCAGCGGTTTCAGTCATGTTGACGTGACCCTGTTGTTTTGGGGCCTGTGGTGAGGCAGTACATCATGGCGGAAGCAGGGGGTGGAGAAAGCCTGTTCACAATGTGACAGCTGGGAAGCAGAGAGAGTCAGAAAAGAGTCAGGGTCCCAGATCCCTTTCAAGAGCATCTCCTGATCATATAACTTCTTTCCACCAGGCCCCATGGCCTAAGGGTTCCGCTGCTTCCCCAAAATGCCACAGACGGGTGACTAGTGTTCACTACATGGGTCCTTGCGAGACATTTGAGATCCAAGCAACCTGGGTCTGTTCAGAGCCGTCTGGGAGCTAGCGCAGCCGGATGCTCAACTCCTTTGTCAAGAGCACACTTTGCTCTTAATTTTGGAGAGAAGCGCTGCTAAAGGCTTTGGACCTGTATGTCTCCTGAGTGGGCCTACCTTGGTCCCTTGCCCCACCCTGTGCACAGGTTACTTCCTGTGGTGTTTCCTTTGTTAAACGTCTTGATGATGTGAAGTTTGTGTAAGGAGAGGGGGGATGCAGGCTTCAGTCTTGAATTGCGGAGTATGTGTCACCAGTGTGAACTGAGGACAGCATGGTGACTGTTTCTCAAAATACCTTGATACATCGTCACTTGCCAAACCAGGATGTTTTCCAGTGAATGAATAAAACCTGTTGGGAACAGTAAGAGAAGGAAATTGCAAGTACTTGTACACAAAGAATAGAGGGGCCCTGCTTATAGAACCAGCCTGTCATCACAGAAACCCAATCTTGAGTTGTAGCTTGCTGATTCATGATGTCTGTGGGGTCATGGCCCGTCTGTTTTCCCAGTGAAATAGCCCATTTCTGTGCAGTGCTTACCTAAGTGCTTCTTTTTGCCTTTCACTTTATTATAAACTGGTATTGTTGGCTAGGTTTATTCCAATCCAGTTCACAAAGTTTTGTTTTTTAAAAAATTTATTTTGAAAAAAACTTTTTTTAAAGAGAGAGAGAGAGACAGTGTGTGAGAGAGAAAGAGAATGAATTTTATTTAGTTTTTCATGTAGCTTTCATTGCTCAGACACTTGGTTGAATACGTGTTGCTGGGGTTTGAATCCACGTACTTGCGCATGCCAGGCAAGTGCTGCAAGGGCCAGCCCCTTGAAATATTTTTGACAAAAACATTGGTTTTTCAAGGAGCTTAGTTTCAGCTCAAGAAAAGGAAAACAAACACGAATGATACAAAGAAACTGCCGTCATCCTAAAGTATTCTTTGCCTTCTCTAGGAAGATCCATTTCCTCTTGGTATCTGTGTCACTTAATATGAAGGCTGGAGATCAGGTCAGAGCCTGAGCAACCACAGGAGACACTTGTAAAGATGATGGGTTGGGATAGGGAGGGAAATATCATTTAGTGTGTCTTGAATTTGAAATGTTTCTCTCCAGGGGTTCCTGAAAGGGATGAAGGAAGAAAATAATAGCCCAATAAGTAATGTAAGATGAACATAATGAATGTGAATGTGCCTAAAAAACAAGAAACCCCAGAAGTGAAAAAATGTGCGCCTGTCTTTAGCTTTTGGTTGTAACTTGTTTTACTGTGCTCTGTTTGGCATGTGAGAAAGAACACTGGGCTAATAAGACCTGGTTTTAGGTCCTGAGTTCCCTCTGCAGCTATGACCTTGAGACAGCCCTTCTATCCTGGTGAGCCTGGCTGCCAGGTGTTAACTCAGGAATCTCCATCCCTCCTTGCCCAACCCTGCAATGAGCAGACCAGTGGTCAAGGGACATGGAAGGCATCTGTAAGATGTGTCATGGTTGGTCACACATCCACTTCCTCCCAAGTGACGATTTCTACCCAAGGAGATCTCTAGACAGGTTTTGTCTGTCCGTGGAGACCAGATGAGGCAAGCAAGCAGCCAGGAGGCACCGTGCACTTGGCACCTCTTGGTCTCCCATATATTGGAAACAAGGAAGTACTTGACCCTTTATGTGTAGTGGCAGCAGACGTTGATTAAGCCCTGGAGGATCATAAGCTGTAAACAGACTGAGGGCAGAATGATGGCTTCTCTTCACTGCAGGCATAAGGAGTCGTGGCTGCCATCTTGAATTTCTCACCTGTAGTGGAAGCACTCTCTGGATGGGGTGAGTGTTCTGGAGAGATGACCCATGCTTTCAGAGTTGGGCTTTCACACACTAAGTCATAAAGCCATATTTTGTTTTATAACTTTCTTGGTTTCATTCAGCGGAGGAAAGTGACATGCTAAAGTATCCATCACCTGGGATTCTTTGTTCATAGTCCAGGGAGGGATATGGCTACATCCCGCTCCTCTTCCTGCTTGACAGCTTGCAGGAAATGGCTGGCCACAATCACAGTTGTTTTAACCAAAAAGCTTCTGGTGGACTCTAAAGTGGCTGTTCTGGCCTCAGGCAGGGCAAGGGTGAAGTAGGGGATGTGATGGAAGAGGCCTCTGGAGCTGGTCAAGGTTACGTGATTGTTTCCGTGCAGGAGCCCCATCTGCCCATTAAAGCAGTAGAAACCTGAGTTCATTTGTTCGTCATTAATTTATAGGCCTCTCAGTAGTTTAAGAGCTCTAAACAAGAAGAGTTTACTACTAATTTTGTGTTTATTTAATTTTTTCTTTTTAAGAGAGAGAGGGAAAAAATCTATTTTAGTTTTTCATCTGGCCTTTGCTTCTCTGACACTTAGTTTTGTATGTGGTGCTGGGGTTCGAACCTGTGTCCTTGCACATGCCAGACAAGTACTCCAACCACTAAGCCACCACTTCAGCCCTATGTAATGTATTTTAAACAATATATAAAACTTCTGGTTGACACTGGGACTTCTTTGACTTTTCTCTTTACAGTCTAAGAAACAATTGCTCTAGAGGAGTCTCTTTTGGTGACTACTAAAAGTTGTGATGAATTGAGGTGATTCTGTCTATACTCTTTCCATTCCCTTGTGGGAGCTCCCCTTCACCCAAGCTCATGGGTAGTGTGGGAGCCCTGTTGCTACAACATGACTCCAGTCCTCCAGCCATGGGGCATCCAGCTTGTGCTGAGTTCTTCAAGTCCCTTCCCAGGAGAGAGCTGGGAGAGATTCCATTCATTCAGCCTCTTGGGGGAGATGCTGGGGAGTTTAAAGTTGAAGTCTGCCTTATTTCCCACGATGTAGACTGCTCATCTGCAGAGTAGGGAGGCTGATGAGGAGAAGCAGAGGAGAGCTGAGAAGTGCTGTCTGTGCTCTTGGCATTGGGGTTCATGTGTAATCCCAAGGAAGACCAGGGAGTTTGCTGTAGCGGGGGACCTCCACTCAGAATGTGTGGGGTTCTTGATAAACAGCACAGGAATGAATGTAAGGAATAGTCAGAGGCACAGGGATCTATTTAAGAAAGGAATACAAGGGAAAACTCAGGCTATTACAGGCGTGAAACACTTTCGGGGTTCTTGGGCTCTTTTAAAGGAAATTTGGTGGTAGGTGGACATGCAGAGGTATGTGGGGATCACAAGTTTGGTTGTTCTCAGGATCTCCAGCCCCTGTGGTCTCCATTATCCAATCAGTAGATAAAATTGGGAAGTACCCTCTGTTATAGGTTTCTTAAAATAGTGTCTTCCTCTTTGCTTAATCCGTTTATTAGGTGGGAAATTTTTTTTTTACATAGATGAATTTGTGGAAATTCTTAAGATTAATAGATTTACAGAAATTTGGAAGTGACAGGCCTTGGAGAGAGAACTGGATTGGGAAGTAAAGGCATGAGGAACTTTAGTTACAAGACTTTTAGATTAAAATTGTATTTTCTTGTTCTTTCTTTTGTCTCTACCTTTTATTTCTTTCCTACCCTACCTCACACAGACTGGGCTAACCATGAATGTCCCAGCTAAGTCGGTCCAGAATCTTTATGACCAATGTGGCCTTCCACTTAAGCTCATCCGAGTAAATTGGGTTTCTCCACTTAGTTGTGGCAAAGGAGTCCTGGCTGTTATATAGCAGTTCCCCTTATCCTCAGGGGATATGTTCTGAGACCCCAGTGGATGCCTAAAATGTGGACAGTACAAACCCTATACGTACTATGTTTTTTCCTAGGCCTACATGCCTATGATAACGTTTAATTTATAAATTACTCACAGAGATTAACAATGGCAGTAAAGTAGAACCTTTGCTGTATCATAAGAAATAGAACGATTAACAGTTGAATGTAAAATAAGGACTCCTGGAACACAAGTACTGCAGTACCACGTAGTGGATCTCATAATTGAGATGACTGCTGAGTGTCTAACAGGTAGCATATATAGTTTGGGTGCAATAGACAAAGGTATGATTCATATCTTGGACAGGATGGAGCAGGACAGATTTCATCATGGTGCTCAGAGTGGCATGCAATTTAAAATTTATAAATTGTTTATTTCTGGAATTTTCCATTTAATATTTTCGTCCTTTGAGTAACTGAAACCTCAGAAAATGAAACTACAGGTAAGGAGGTACTGATGTATCTGGTGTTTGGGTTAAGATAGCAGGAGTCCCCAGAACCTGTCTACAATGAGAGGCCTCATCAGTGAACCCCATGGGAATGGGGCAGGGGTTCAAAGTTTAGGGTGTTGCTTGGCTGGGGGACAGGCCACCACTGCTCTAGAAGGGTGCCCCCTCCTTGTACTGCTGTTCTGAGGAGGCATGAGCAGCTGTGACCACCCCACTCCCAAAGGAGGAGGAGGAGGAGAGAGGCAGAACTTGGGGTGCAGGTCATCCTGGTAGCTGGTAGTAGGGCCCAGCTTCCCATGGCCTCTGTGTGGCAGGAGGTAAAGCATCAGCACAGGCCTTGCCAGCCTTGGGTATGGACAGAAGAAGAAAAGGGAGGTGAAAGACCTTCCTCAGACAAAGAACAGAGCACACCCAGCCTGCTGTTGTCTGAGTCACCGTTGAGCCTGGTAGGTTCACACTGCGCAGTCCTCTAGCTGTATCTTCTAGAACCAAGCTGGAGTAAGTGCCCTGGGTGGGTGGGTTGGGGCATCTGGATGTGTGATGATACTTTTCTTCATGGGCTGGTATGGACCCACACTGAGATAAGTTGACCCATAGCTCACAGGGAAGCCACTGTCCTCATCACTTTGGTTCTTGGTCTTCTGGAAATAATGTGTCTTCAGTAATATGGGAGTTGGTAACTACTGATGGTTTTCTCAGTCCACTTTTACATGTATTTGGAAATACCTGTGGCACTAATGGAAGGCCTTCCTGGCCAACATAGAGGCGAACTTTCAGTTAATTGTTTGAGGGTTTCAAGTGGCTGAGTTGATAGTGGAGCAAGAAATCAGACTTGTCAAGGCCATTGACAGTTGTGGGAGTGAGAACAGCACTGACACTGTGGACATTGTCTCCAGGACTAAATAGGCAGTCCTGTTGGTGGGCTGTCACCATTCAACACAGGGTTTCCATTATCTGTGTCACATTGGGAAGCTCATCAAATGACAAATGTCACTAGTTTATGGGAGTGACAGGGGACTGTAAGAACACTGGGTTCATTCATCCCAAGAAAAGCCTCCAGAATTAGCACTGGAGGCAGGGAGGGGGCATGCCCTGCATGAAAGGAGCAGCGCACTAGTTCTTCCACAGGGGAGGGTTCCAGAAGAGGTTAGGCCACCTGCAGCTCAGCCTCAGATTACCCACCGTTTAAGGTTTTGTTTCATTTCTTGTGACATAGCTTCTGAAGAAGCTTCCCTGTTTATCTTTGTCTGCCTGAGGCTTGGTCCATAATGGACCTTCAGTTGTGGAAGAACATGCCAGTTTATGCAGAAGAAACAGCTTGAGGTGCAGAAGCAAGAAAGTGTGGGTATATAAGAAAAAGAGGCTCAAGTGGGACATGCAGAGGGCTTGTTACAGCAGAGGTGGCCAGAGGACCCCACAGCAGCCCACAGCCGCCCTCCGTGCTCTCTCAACATCACATTTGCTATTATTAATACATCTCTCATCTCCCACACCAGCTTGGTGAGAGAGTAGTGTGACACACACAGGCAAGAGTGAGACTCAGTCACCCGTGTTGCTCAGCACAGACATTTTAAAGTACTCTTTTCAGGGCATCTTATTACCAGCTACTTCCTACCGAAAATCCCCTGAAGGTTCGTGGCTTGTAGGTAGACCCCAAGGGTCTGGGCTTCATTTCTAACCTGGGCTGACCCTGAAGACCTCTTGGAGAAGTTGAGATTCAGAAGGATACAAAGAAAACAAGGCAGCTGCCCCTTTGTTCCAGGAGCAAGAGTTCCAGAGGGGTTGTTTGGTCCCAAGGCCATTTTAGGTGAGGTCTAACCAGCAAGCAGGCCAGGCCGGGGCAGGGTGAAGATGCTTCTGGAAGGCTCAAGGGCCCTACTGCTGCTGTTGCAGGCTGTGGGAGGGACACTGGTCAAAAGTCGAGGGCGGGCTGCTGATGTGCTGAGGGGGTTGAAGTCTGTATCTGTGGGGAGGATAGAACTGGCAGAATCGTGATCCATTGGGCACAGATGTGAGGGGAGGAGGGATAGGAGAAGGCTTGCGCTGATTTTGTTTTCTGCTTTGAGCAATGGAAAAGATGGAACCATCATTGACCAAGATGGAACCATCATTGACCGAGATGGGAAAACCTGAGGGCCTGGGGCCAGGAAACAAAACCAAAATAGTCTGAGAACTGTCCTCTGCCCAGTTGTTTAAAGGAATAGCCACAGGCCTATCCAAGATGTTTGGGCTGCTCTAACATATCTGAGACTAGGTCATTCATAAACAACAGAAATGTATTTCTTACAGTTCTGGAGGCTGAGGAATTCAAGATCAGGGTGCCAGCATCTGGTATCTGGTGAAGGCTTTCTTGCTGTGTCCTCATGATGGATGACAGAAGGACATAAAAGGCTAGCTAGTTCCCTTCTGCCCTTTTATAGGGTGCTAATCCCGTCCAAGGGGGTGGAGACCTCAAGACCTAATTGCCTCCGAAAGCCCCAGCTGCTTTGTTTTGTTTTTGAGGTACTAGGCATTGAACCCAGGGGTGCTGCGTCACAGAACTACTCCCCCAGTCCATTATTATTATTGTTGTTGTTATAAGGGAGATAGTGAGAGAGCTAATTTTTATTTATTTTTTTTATCTGTTTTTATTTTCCCCCCACTTAGTTGTGTGTGTGGTGCTGGGGATCGAACTCAGGTCCTTGTGCATGCCAGACAAGCGCTCTACTGTTGAGCTACCTCTCCCACCCTTATTATTTGTTTGGAGACAGTATCTCACCAGTTTGCTGAGGCTGGCCTTAAACTTGGTAATCCTTTTGCCTCAGCCTCCTGCCTACCTGGGATTACAGGTGTGAGCCACCTGTCTCTTACCTGACCATTACTTTTAAGCATGAATTTGAGGGGAACCCTTCTGAGCATGAGTTCTAACCTGGGCTGACCAACATGGTGACTGATGACTGAACCCCTGAATTGGGGTCCTGGGGGGTGCATTTGTTTCTGGGCTCAGTCATTATGTCACTTGCCATGTTCATTAAATTAATGAGGCATGTGAGTTAATTAAGTGGGGCGAACTTTTTGCCATCATCACTAGTTTATTGTCACTGGTAGAGAACAGGGCTGGGCAGGTGAAGCTGGAGGTAAATGGTTGAATGTCTCCTAGTTAGCACAAGCAGGTGGTGGAGGGAGGCATGTCTGTGGGTGAGAAGGGATGCGGATTGCTAGCACTTTCTTGTTTCCTCTGCTTGATTTTCTAAAGCACTTTACTTTTCTGCTCTTAAGCGTGAGCAGCATGTTTTGCAGCTTGGTGAGTTCTTTGAATCAGAACTATGCTCACTGCAGTCTTCTTTCCCGCTGGCAGAAGCCCTGTGCAGGTACAGGGAGCAGGAAGTGGGAGAGAGCTGAGCTCTGCTGAGGAGCAGAGGAAGAAGCCTCTCCAGCACCTAATAGATGTATAGTCCTGGGTTAGAGCACCCGCTCCACTTCACTAGGGAGCTGGGGTCTCCTCTCACACTTTCAGTAGCAGTTCTATCCTCATTGTATGATTGAGGAAACTGAGGCACAGGGACAGGACCTTGAGAAGGTCATGGCTTGGCAGTGCTTCACCAGGTGTCAGCTGTCTTCCCCACTGGTGTGACACTGATGCCCAGGCTTCCTCTACCAAGCCATTGCACAACAAGCAAGGTCCACCATTCACATGCTTCTCCCAGCAACATCCTTTAGTTTTAGTTTTTGGTTTAGAAAACATGGTCTCTGTAAACTTCAGCACAAGAAAAGTGCTATGGACGTAGGTGAAGACTTCTGGTTGGCGGAGTTAGAAGAGGCTGGAGAGTTGGGTGAAACTCAGACAGATTTGGCTGTGGGCAAAGGCCTCTAGGCTCCTGGAGCCACAGTATGAACGCGCCCGTGACTGTTCTCAGGGGAGGAGAGGAGAAGTGGAGGCGAGAACCTAGCACCAGTCCCCCATGTGGGTATTCTGGGTGTTTCTCAGTGTGTCCTGGTGAGGTAGGTGTCATTCCTGTTATGCAGACTGTGAAACTGAGACTGAAGAAACTTGACAACTCTTGCATAGTCGCCTGTAGGAGAGGCCTCTGAAGTGGCTTGAACTTGTTAGTGAGTGGGTAGAGAGCTTTGCAGATTGATCCAAGGGTCCAGGTTGCAGGACAGGTGTGTGTTGCAGGACAGAGCTTTCGTTGCTCTGACAGTTGTGTATGTGGGTGCTGGGGTTTGAACCCGTGTTCTTGCGCATGCCGAGCAAGCGCCCTAACCTCTCAGCCGCCCCCCCCCTCCTTGCTTTTTATGGTAATAGGTAGTTTTGACTTTGCTTAAAAGATTAAGAACTCCCCTGGGCAGGTGACTTTCATTTGAAAGAGAAAGAGTAACATACCCACTTGCCTCCACTTTTCTCTGGCATTTTAGAGTGAGGAGGATGATGGGGCAGAGAGTAACCACTGGCTGAAGAAGTCTTTAAATCTGATAAATTAAAATAAAGGACTGCACTGCCGCCTTCTAGCTGGGTTTAGTTCTTCCTGCCCCTTCCTCCCAGAGCTTGTCCTTTTGCTCTTAATGACCCATGGCCACCCCACACTCTCTCTGCTTCTCACCAGATGGCAGTTTTCTCTTCTCTTGAACATTCTCCTTTCTGCCTTTAGGATGGTCTTTGCAAGTGATCTTATTGAAGGAAGGGTAGGTTTTATTGTCTTCTCACCGGAGTCACACACTTCTCACACCTGTTCTCCATCAACACTTGGTTCAGAGCATTTACATTGGAACTGTTGCGTAGAGGAGTTCATTCATTCATTCCAAAAGTAAGCTGAAGCAGGTTCCTGCTACCATTGGCTGTTGATCTGGAAGCCAGGATTTCCTGGTGTTGTATGTGCTGCCTGTTCCTTTGCTGGTGGCTAAACTCAGCAGATGCTGGGTGCAGAGGGTGAGCCGTGGTGGCAAGTGGATGTGTCATGCCTGTACCTGGCCACACTGCCTTTGCCTGGAGTGAAGCCTCCAATTTGCTGGCCACCCTTACCTTGGATGTTCTCTTGCTCTGTGTTGGCCTTGCCTTGTCCCTGTTGCCCATCCCTGTCACTGTAGCTGTTCTGGCTCTGACCCATTCCATTTGTGGCATTAGTGCTTCACCTCCCCTATGCCCACTTATAGGTTTGTGACTGTGCCATGGAGTTTGCCACATTACTGTCAACCACTTATTTGCTGGGCTTAAAGAGTCAGTGGCTTTGAAGCCCCATGGGTCCCAAGTCCCCTGCTGGGAGTAGACCAAGCCCAGGTAGAGTCCTGGGTAGTTTGAGTTCCTGGCTGGCTCCAGGCAATGCATGAAAATAGAGGCTGCTCTTGAACACCCTGTGGCAGCAAGTGGGTCTCCTTTCTGCTTTGGTTGGATTAGCAGTCCTGGGCCACAGCACCGAACCTACCTTCCTAACGTTAAGGCCATCTCACATCATGATGGGTCTGGATCCTTGAGGTCTGGGCCTAGCCCAGGCGACATTGTAGGTAGAGAAGCAGTAGTGTGCTGGGTATCCTGGGCCTGGCCTGAAGTTAAAGAGGGGGTGTGATGTTGTGAAATACGTATTTGATCTCCTCGGATTATTGCCAGCATATAGCTCCTGGAGCCCTAGCAGTCTCCAGAGTGCTAAGTGTCTTTTCAATGCTAATGAGATAGCTGGTGGCAGAAGATGCCTAGACAAACTTTTAGAGGGGTTGCCAGGAACCAGCCATGTGTTTGGAGGGTTGGAACTGGCTGAGCGGATGAACCATGCTAGTGATTTAGTCGATTGTGCCTGTTAATCCAGCTCTGAACAACCAGAAGATGTGACGTCTGGGAGCTCCCAGCTGGCTGAACGTGTGGAGGTTTTTGGAGTGTGGCGCCCCTTCCCACGTGCCTTGCCCCGTGCGTCTCCTTGTCTGGCTGTTCACCTGTGCCCTTTGTAATGGCCTTTATCATAAACCAGAAGCACAAGTTTCCTCCGAGTTCTGTGAGCCGCTGTAGCAAATTAACACAAAGAGGGCCAACACTCTCAGGTTATAGTCAGTGGTTCAGAAGTATAGGTGACAACCTGTGCTTGTGATTGGCATCTGAAATGGGGGGCAGTCCTGTGGGTTCTGACACCATTTCCAGATAATGTTAGGATCAAATTGAATTAGAGTAGAGGTTGACCAACTGAGGTCTGTTGGAGACTGCTGTGAAATTGATTGATTGGTGTGTGGGGAAATACCACCAGGCACCTGGGTTCACAGACCTGTTCTGGATTTAGCAGAAACTTGAGTTTTCCTGGTTCTCTCAGGAGGCAAAACCTTTGTCAGGTTGACTTTCTACTAATGTGGGATTTTTATTTCTCTGGGTTCTTCCTATTTTTAGGAGCCCCTTGGTAGTCGTCTCTCTACCACCCGTGTGCTCCTTTCTCATGAACTAGCCATACTTCACCCAGAGAACAAAGAACATTCTCTCCCAAGCAGTGGGAGTATCAAGTGCTGATTGTAATGTTTGTTTCATTAGAGCTGCTAATTGAGCCCCTGGTACTGCCCAACTTTTCAGTGTGACTAACTGGATGCTGTAACAAAACACCCCAAGCCTCGCCACTTCTTCCACAAAGGCATATTTCTTGCTTAAGCCCAACACAGCGTGTATGAGGGGAAAGGGTGGGGAGGGGTGCCTTGTTGGAGACTGAGGCCAACATGACGCCTGGTCGGATGCCAGAGAAAAGAATTAGTGGTAAACAACTCTGTATGAGGCCCAGCTGGCTTGTATCTTCCCTAGTAATTAGCAGACTACCTGACTGCATGACTAAGCTATTTGGCCGCTCATTTGTTACAATTGGTTGAATATGTTTGCACTGTGCCCCTATTGGTTGTTGTAACAAATAAATACCAGGCATATGGAGACAGAAAAATGATGCTAGTGAGAGGAGATGCTCCCATGCAGGCGGCAGAAACAGGGAAAACTAGTAAGGGGAAAGAAGAAAAGCCTTGTGTAAAAGCCTTGACCCTAAAAGAGAAAGATGTAAAAGCCTCTAGTGAGAGGGAAGAATAAAGCGCTTGGCCTCCAGAGAGAGGGAGGAAATAAAGTGTTGGAGAACTCAGGACCAGTGGGTCTACTTCATTCCCAGTCAACCGCCGATTAAGAGCTCTCCGGTTCCTGCCGGCTGGGACTGGACAGTGCCTGATCTCAAGGACCTAGTTTCCTTCCATCTTGTGACTCTGAGTTGTCTTGGGTCCTTGGAATCATTTCCCCAGTCCACTCTATCCGGGCAACAGATCTCAAGAGTAGTTTGACCATTGACATGTAAGCAGGTGCCCCTTCTGCACTCAGTCACACAGCTTGGCCTACCTGGAAGGGGACCAGAGAGAATGACTGGTCCCTGTGCCTGAGAAGGGGAGTAAATGCCAGACATGGGTGACCACAGAGGTTGATGAGTTGCTTAGCAGGCATGTGCTAGGCACCGTGGTGTGTGGGTAGGCTTAGGCTAGGCACCCCAGAGGATATGGAAGAAGCCAGGTGTTTGATTCTGGGACAGAGAACTGGGATGGTCATTCCACCATCACACAAGGAAGTGCACTCTCCTGAGGTACAGATGCTTAGCTGTGTCAGGGGAACTCTAGTCAGGAAATTGTCTGCAGGAAAGGCTTCATGGAGGAACAAGATACTTATCTCTCAGGTTGCTATTAATAATAATTTTTGGTGCCAGCAAATGGTTTGACACCTCATTGATGAGCGACTTTTAGCTACCCTGGATTTGGGCTTTTGAGAGAAAGTTCCTCCTCTTTCTACCTCAAATAGCTTTCCCTTCGGGGCTGTTGACTCACGCTGACTCTCATGCCTTTCATGGTACTTTCTGCCCCGTGTGTGTTCTCTGCCTGTTTGCATGTAGTGGGGGCCTGGGGAAGGTTCTTGGCCCACTTGCTGCCACAGGACCAGTAAAGGGCTGGGCAGGGCAGCAGAGGGGGCACAGTCCTATTTGGGATTTTTGCTTTGGGTGGATTCTGGTAGTTCATCGTTCACTTCAGGTGACCTTGAGAAAAATCACCTGTCTGCGCTTATGATCTCATCTTTGCAGCTTCTTTAAAAATTATTTTCTGGGCTGGAGCAGTGGCTCAGCAGTTACTGCGCCTGCCTTGCATGTGCGAGTACGCGAGTTCAAACCCCAGCACCACGTACACAGCGAAGTCTCAGAGCAGCAAAGGCCATGTGAAAAACTAAATAAAGTTGTTTCTCGCTTTCTCTCACTGTCCCTTTCTCTTTAAAAAAAAAAAAAAAATTTTTTTTTTCAGAAGAATGCCAGTGTATAATGTGGGCCAAAGTGGAGCTCTTGTGGTTCATTCCCACCTCTCAGCACTAGCTCAGCAGCCTTTGGGAGGCCACTGGAGCTCAGGGGCCTCCCAAACACCCTTCTGGCCTGAGAGTCCTTAGTTCCTGTGAAGGAGGGCAGGCAAAACTTTCCCAAGCCTGGTTCCTTAGAAGCTTCTGAGAGTCCTTGCCAACCCTCGTGAATCCTGTTCCTTGTGTGGCACCCACACTCCTCTGTCTCACCAAGGATTCCCTGCTGCCACTGCCCTGGCTCTGCCTAGGGGAAGGGACCTTAGAGGGAAGGACTGCAGGGTTTGCTATCCATTTGATGACCTGTCTCCTCTTGCTGGAAGGGATCCCATTCCTCCACAGAGTGGGAAAGGGGGGCATGAATTTCAGGAGGTGTTACTGCTTTCTTCCTGCCCCCAAGAAGAAATTGAAGCCCCCTAAACAATTCCCACATGCTCTCTGTCCACCTTGATTTAAGCCTAGTTTTTCTTTCTCCTAATGAGCACTTTCTGATCTTCAAATGGAGCTGGGAGGAAAAACATAGACTTTGGGAATATGGGACTCCTTGGTGAATTATCTTAATTAATGAGACTAAGAAGGGAAATCAAGTTCAGCTGTGCAAATTAGCTTCACGTTCTGAGTCTTGGTGACTTAAATTGCAGGTTCTAATTAAATGCCCCCAAAAAACTATAAAGTAGCTTCCAAAGTGTTTTTGACCTAAAAGATTCTCTGATCCATGAAGTAGTGTAAAATTAGTCTGTAGATGCTCTGCTTAAGCACTGCTATCTCCAGAGACACTACCACGCGGATAACACAAGTCACCTTTCTAACGGAGGGGAAGGTGGGGACCTGGAAGGTGGGGGAAGGGGTAAAAGTGGAGTACCCCTGGGCTGGCAAGCTGGTGGGGTACAGATGAGCCCCTCAGTTAGGTGATGTGTCTCCAGTGCCCCAAGTGAAGGTGCTCCCTGGCTCTTTTGATACTTTGCTGAGCAGGGCAGTGGGGCAGGTGATGGAATGCTGGAGACATGCAGGGAAAGGGTCAGGAAGCAAGGACTCTTTCCTCACACTGAAGATACACCCAGCACTGCCCCTGCCGATGGCCAGCGTGGGGTGTGGCCTTCTGTGATGCACAAGGATGAGATTTGTGAAGACAGAAAACTGGCATCGTCTGACCACCCCAGACATGGCCAGTGTCTCAATGTGGTCTCCCGTGGACTCTCTCATGGGGTCATTTCTCTTTAAATGACTGTAACCAGTGCACAGGTGGAATGGCTCATTAAAAACACACATGATGTGCAGGACCGACGTAGTGCTTTTTCTTGCCGTTTTGTCTTTATCAAGTCATTATTGAAGTACAAAACCGCTCGTGTACAGCTCAGTGTCTTCACACGGTAGAGTCACTCAGGGAACTGAACCCAAGCCAAGAAACAGGGCGTTTCCAGAACCCCATTAGCCTTCTCAGCCAGCCTGTATCCCTGCACAATGCCCCTCTCCTGCCTCCTCATGCCACAGATTGCAAGGCCTGTGCCGGGACTCCACGCGGGTGGCGCTGCCTAGCACCGGCCCTGTGTGCGTGCTTTTCTAGTTCATCCACGTTGCACCATCCATCCTACTGTTGATTAGCATTTGTATCATCCCTAGGATCTTACTATTATGGCTGTCACGGCTCTAAATAGTCTCCACACATTTTTTGGTGGCCATAAGTATACGTTCCTGTTAGCACTTGCACCCCGAGTTGTGTCCTGGATCATGGGATAGGCAGATGCACAGCTTGAGGAGAGATGGCCAGGTTTCCAGAGTGGCCCCCCGTTCTGTGGCACCAGCTGTGTCAGGTTCAGTGACTGTCCCATGTCCTTGCCCGCACTTGGCATTGTCCACCCTTTCCATTGTGGCTGCTCTGGTGGGCGTGCACAGGTAGCTCACGGCTCCGTTTGCACTTTCCGCATCCCTGACGACCAATGAGGTTAAAGAACTTTCCATGTGTTTCTGATCTTTATTGGGATCATTTTGGCAGCTGTGTAAATAACGTGTCTTATGGTTTTCCCGGAACATGCATCTAGATTGTTTCTGGTCTCTGTCATTAGAAGTAATGCTACAATAAACAGCTCTGTTCAGTAGTTGTTCAGCCAGCTTTTTCAGTGCGGTGACTACAAACACTTGACGTGAACAATTAGAGGAGGAAGTTTGTATTGGAGCTTCCGAAGAGCGTGGTGGAGGGAAGCCGCTCAAGACATCGCGCGCACGGGGGAGCAGGGAGAGTGACCCCAAAGTCACGCCCCTAATGACCCACCTCCTGCAGCCACCCCCTCCCTGCTTTGAGTCACCACCCTGTTAATCCCTATAGTATTAATGCCCTGAGTGGGTTAAGGTTTTATAACCCAGGCATTTCACCTCTAAGCCTTCTTACATTGTCTCACACATGAGCTTTTGGGGTACACCTCACATCCGACCCATAATAGTAGTCTCTTCCACGTTCTGGATTGTTGGTAAGAATCTTATTATTGCTTACAAATCTTACATATATTGTTATCACTTATAAATTTTGAAAATTTGTTTTCTGAAATGTTTATACAACTCCAAAGTATTATCAGAGTATAGGAAAGTCCTGTGCAGTTTCCCCCAGGTCCACCAGCCATGTGGATTTTGATTAGAAGAACAGATAAACCTCCACTAAAATAAGTGAAAAGAGGTGTTTTAGCATTGCTTTCATTATTATAGAGTGGATTTTGGTTAATTTGTAACAGCTTTCTGTAAAATGCAGGTTCTAGTACTACAGATGCTTTCTCAGTTTTACTGTTTGCGTTGCGTATTTTTTGGACTTAATACCTTTGTGTGTGTGTGGCAGGGGTAGGGTCCTGGGGCTGGAACTCAGGCCTTACACAACCGTGAAAGTGCTCGTCGCTGGCTTCATCCCTGGCTTCATCCCCAGCGCGTGCCAGCCTTTTGACTGGTTATGTATACTTAAATGCCTGTCTAGATTTCTGTTGGCCAGCGAGTCATTTCCCTCAGTGATTTCTACAGGGGCTCCCCTGCCAGGCTGTGTCTCTCTGCTGAGGTGCCTAGCTGATGGCCCCTGGGCATCCCCAGTGGAAGGGATAGATCCTAGGAAATGAGTCTGCCTGAGGGCTGAGTACACCTTTTTCCTTGTCCTCTCCTTCTCAGACTTGGGCCCTGGGGTCTGCGTTGACAGTCCTGGGGCAGAAAGGAGCGGTTTCCCTCTGCAGGGAGGAGCCTGGGGGTGGGCACCGACAGGGTAGGAGCTCAGTGGAGTCTGGGGAGTCCTCTCTTCTTCTCACAGATTTGGTTTTCAGCTGTAGCCCTGTGTGATGTGTGTGGCTAAGTCTCATCCTCACCCCCAGCAGGCAGAGCCTCTAAGGGTTTTCTGCTTTGTGAGTGGGGAGCTCTGACTCAGAGTTGCGTCTCCTTGCTTTCCCTAAACCACACTCAGCTGCTCACTTGGCTCTGTAGGGCAGGCCCAGATTCCCCCAACAGATCATCCCTTGACAGTGTGGGGGAAGGAATGGGCACTTTTTCTTCTTATTTTTTGTGTTTGAATAAGTCTTGTGTTTTGAGTCAAAAGTTGGGTTAGGGCGCAGGGCTCAAACAAACCTGGAGTAGCACCTTGCTCCCCACCTTTCTGGACATCATGTTCTCAGGAGCTTCATGTTTGATGAGCTCATCAGGTTTTTACTTTTCTATTTTTAGATGATGGATTTGGATACTCTATGAAGAAATGCCACATGGTCCGAATGCAAACATGTTCAGTAAGTCACTTGAATTGAGTTAAGAGAAGGAACCCAGGTATATCAGGTTCAAAGGCATAGACACACTTAGGAAGATGGGTGGCCCTGGATACATGGAGACTTTCGAGAGGGTGTTTTTAACCAGGCTTATGGCTTAGCCTGATTATCTTAACTTATAAAGGTTGGTTCCTTCTGGAGCCAGCAGGAGTTGTAGGATATAGGGTTTGATAACCCTGAAACTCCCTTCTTGCTGCTTAACCTACTTCCTGAGAGTGGTGCATGAGGCCAAGGTGGCCTCTGTCCGACTCAGCCCATGGTGGCTCTGCTTGTGCCCTCTCAGATGCAGCACTTCCCATTCAGTGAGACATAGATAACCACTTGGTGCTTTGTGGGAAACAGAGTCTGAGACCAAGACACACAGGAAATTTGTGTAGATCAGGGAAGCATAAAAGCAGGTCAGAGACGGGAGTTTTGTCCTTCCCGGGTTCTGCTGTGCCAGGGTAGCCTGTGGGTAGCAGACCACCTCATGTGGCTCTGTCCTTCTATCAGAGATAGTGGTGAATCAATTTGAGATTGTAAAGGTTCTGCAAGACTTGCTGACAGGAGAGCATTAATAAAGCAGAAAGAAAATCTTGAAAACCATATTTATTTTTTTATTTCTGTTTTTTGTGAAACTGGGGATTGATCCTGGGGTGCTTTACCACTGAGCTACATCCTCAGCATTTTTATTTTTTATTTGAGACACGGTCTCATTAAGTTGCCAAGGCTGGCCTTGAACTTTTGATCCTCCTGCTTTAGCTTCTTGAGTAGCTGGAATTACAGACATGAGCTACCAGGCCTGGTAAAAGCCATTTTTATGATTATATGTGTCACATCATTTAATGTGACATGTATTTTGTTCAATAGGACATGATTTCTTTATGGGAACTCAAGGATACGTTGTATTGGGGGATGGAGAGGAAGAGTAGTAACTAGATGGGCTAAGAGCAGCAGAGAGCCCACCCCAGCTCCTTACCTGCCAGTGGACCCTGACCCTGCATCATGCCCACGTTACCTCCTGTTCTTTCTCGGTGAGAACATAGCGCCTTGCAGTTGCCATCCTGCTGGCTTTTTACCAGTATTTGCTCCTCTTTCTCAGGGCTACTGCCACCTTAGAAGACTGGGACGTGGTGACAGTGCTTCCTGGGGAACCAGGTGTGGTCTGACCCAGGAACAAGAAGCACAGCCTCACCAATGACATCATGACAGCAAGAGAGCACAGCCCTCGCCATGGCGCCAGGGCCCGTGCAATGCAGCGTGCTTCCACCATCGATGTGGCAGCCGATATGCTGGGCCTTTCTCTGGCAGGTGAGCCTCACAGGACCTGTGTGGGAACCCTGGTATAAGCTCACAGCATGCAGGTCCCACTCTGTCTCCTGGGAAACAGGATGAACTGCAAGAATGGTGTGGGGGTGGGATTGCCCTGGTGTGGCTTCCTTCTGGTTGATCTAGGAAATTGGCAGGGAAAGTCAACCCTCTTCCTGGGAAGTGCTTCTGGTGGATCCTGATTGTCACATTTTCCCGTTTAGGTAGGTACACCAGGGCGCATATGCCAGTAGACAATGTGGGAATTTCCACAATACCTGGCAGGTGCCCTGGCTGTGATAAAGCCCACTGCTTGTGAACATATGGAGGGGCGATTGGCCTTAGGGCCTGAGACTTCTCAAAAGCAAAATGATTAGAAAGCAGAGAATCATTTCCTGTAGAGTTTCAGATAGGGGGAGGGAAGAAGTAGTGTGTTGGATTTTATTGCTTTAAATCTAAAAGCAAGGAAAGGTTTATTAAAGGTGATCTTTCTTTCATTTCTGTTTAGGAAACATACAAGATCCAGATGAACCCATTTTAGAATTCAGCTTAGGTAGGTATCATTTTATTTATTTGTTTTTTTATTTATTTTTAAAGCATGTTTCTTCAGAACAAAACCATAAATCCTGCTACCAGCACAGGTTTGTCTCTTAAGAACTTACTGCTGCTGCCACCATTTCAAAGCTGTTTCTAAGATGAGCAGGAAGGAACATCAGAGGCCTTATGCCCTCAGGGCTGCTGTCTCCTCAGCAGCTTCTTGTCTGGAAAGTGTTCCTACAGTCCTAAAGTGGCCAGGGGATAAGGAGGTAAGCACCCCCAGAGCTGCTGAGGAGACTGTCTCACCTACTCCTCCTCCTTCTGGGAGAGGGGAGAAGTAAGAAAACAGTCTAAGGGCTCTGCTTTTTGTGTCCCAGCCAGAAGAGTTTTTTTAGTTCTGTAGCCCTCAGTTCCCTACACTGTAGAAGATGGCAATGACACCTGCTTGCTGTTCCTTTTAATGAGTCAGAAAAAATGGGTGAGAACTGGTGCGGTGCCACACACCTGTAGTCCCAGTGATTTGGGAAGCAGAGGCAGGATGATACCAAGTTCAAGGCCAGCCTTGATCTCACTTAGTGAGATCCTGTTTTAAAATAAAAACAGGAGATGTGACTCAGTGGTAAAGTACCACTGTGTTCAGTCCCCATCCCCTCCCCACAAAATAGGTGAGAATGTGTGGGGTCCAGGGTAGGGCCAGAGCTCCTCTTTCCCTACAACTCTTAGTGATGGTCAGCATTGGTTGGTGGCTAAGCAGTGATGTCCAGGAGGTGGTGTGACATTAAAAAGATACCCCCTGGGGAGTCAGATGACCTAGATTTTAGTTCTGACTGTGCCAAACCAGGTGCATGTCCTCATGCTGGCTGCAAGACCTTGCTGAACCAGTTTTCTCATGTGCTACATGGGTATGCTAATACTTGTACCAATTTGCAAAACCCATAAAAGTGTAAATGGATTATTGATACATTAATATTAAACTCAGAAAATGTTACCATTTCAGAGTTAATCTTCCTTAACAAGTATGGAGTTTTCCCCAACCTTGACTTGCTGGCTGGTCTCCAGTGGACATTGAGTGCTGGGCTGCACTCTGAGGGTGGGAGACCTGGGAGAAGCAGCCATAACCCTGCTGGGCACCTCACTTAGGAGAACTTTATTGCTCTTTACCAATTACAAAACTTATCCAAGGACTTTGGTTTTTGATAGCAGAGTGAACATTTCCAAATACCCCCTATCATAAATCACTCCAAACATCAAGACAGATAAGAAGCAAATAATAAACTCTAAGCAGTGAGATGGTTTTGGAACCCAAAAATATCACCTGTGAAGAGGGGGCAGGCAGAGGACTAGTAAATAGGAGAAAGGAATTTGGCCACACTTGCGTGTCTGTAGGTGGAAGAGGCCAAAGCAGAGGATTTGTCCCAAAGGCACAATGACAGGAGATAACCAGGTTCTCACTGGAGAGTTCCTTCAAATAAGGTTGAGTTTGGGCTCAGGTTCCTCCCATGTCCCCTCCTCTGTGCAGAGTCTGGAGAGTTGTTTTCTGAAGAAACTCAGAAGCAGAGAGGCGCTAGGCACAGAGGAGAAGGGATGAGAAGCCAGATAAAAGCAGGAGTAGGTAGAAGTCTTCACTGGATAACAAGCTCCCTCCACCCTCAACCTCCCTCTCATCCTTATCCACTCCTCCCAAAGAGACACAGGCACTGGTTTTCTGGAACCCAACCTGAAGCAGGCATGCCAGCTGCCCAGTCACTGAGGCAGAGCCCATCTAGCCCACCCTGTACACACGTGGACTTCCAGTGCCATGAGCATTTGTCCACGGAGAGATTGGCGCCCAGCGTTCTTGGCAGTTTTATTCAACTCAGATGTCCATCAGAGGGAAGCTAACTATGGCGGAAGAGTCACTCACGAGAGGACTCCCTTTCGGAAGGAAAAGGAGCGAATGACTGGTACATGCAGCCACCTGGATGAATCTTGAAAGCACTGTGCACAGCAGATGAAGGCAGCAATGTGCGGAGGCTGAGTGTTGTGTGATCCCAACTGCATGAAACTCAAGCAAGGCGGAGCCGTAGTGCCAGGAAGCAGGGTAGCGGGTGTTGGGATGGGAAAGGGGAAGGAAATGCTTTGGGGTGATGGAAACGCTCTGTCTTACTGGCGGTGTGGTTATGTGGAAGTAGGCACTTAACAGAACTTACTGAATTGTACACTTAAAATGGATATTTTGTATTTATAAATATACCTCTAAATTGACTTAAACCAAAATGAAAGACCTGTGTGGGAGGCCTACAACATGAAAGATAAAGTAAGTAAAAAATAGAATTTGGAAGAAACAGATGCTGCAGAAGCAGAAGAGAGCATGAAAGAAATTACAATTTATATACTTAAGAGAAGATATTGTATATACCAACAGGTTATGATAAAAAAGAATAGCAAATGAACAGTGTCAGTCTTAAAAATTTTAAATATGACAGATAAAAGTTAGAAATTCACAGTTTAGTAGATATTTAAAAAGTTCTCCCAGAAAGTAAAGATTTAAAAGCAAAAGAGGAATTGGGAAAGGGAAAATGGAAATAGAAAATTAAAGAGCAAATGCAGGAGGTCTAACATTTAAAAGAGAAAATAGGAAAGAATACAAGGGAGGAAATCACCAAGACGTAAGAACTCTGAAAATTGAAGAATGTGTTTATAGGTTAAAAATGCCTCACAAACCCAGAACAATCATTGAAAAAGAAATGCATCATGGTGGTATTTCAGAACACAGAAAATAAAATGAAGGTTTGAAAAACTTCTGGAAGAAAAAACTTGATATTCAAGAATCACAAATAAAACTGATGTGGAACTGCTAGGTAGCATTGGAAACTTTAATTATATTTTCAACCTAGAATTTTCTGTCCAAGCATACCACCAGTGGGAGGTAAGGATAGAAGGAAACTACAGAGTCACAAATAAACTGACTTCCCCCATTTCCTTTTTCTGGAAATTGTAGAGGATATGCTCCACCCACAAGAGGAAATAACTTGAGAAACAGGGTCCACACTGGAGAGAAGTGCAGGAAATCCCGTGTGGCTCATGATGAATCGTATTTGCTTGACTTTAATCTTGTGGAATGTGAATTTAACACAGAATTGAGCTAAAATGATTGAGGAGGTAGGGGTGGGCAGGATGAGAATTGTATAATTGAATTAAAAATCCTCATCTCCTGTAATAGAAATTGGAACATTTATGGATCTGGCAGATCAAGAGCAGTAATGCACTCATGTTAATTAGACACGTGGAGGAGGAAACAGCTCTAAAAAGTGAAGACGAATTTTATCTTAAGTAGATTTTACCACAGTTTTTAAAACAGTGGGCAAGACGGGCTGGAGCGGTGACTTAGCGGTTATGGCGCTTGCCTGGCATGCGTGAGTATGCGAGTTCAAACCCCAGCACCACCAATACAACAAAGAGCAACGAGAGTCACATGAAAAACTAAATAAAAAATTGTTTCTCTCTTTGTCGCTTTCTCACTGTCCCTCTATCTCTTAAAAAAAAAAAAAGTGGGCAGGAGTGGCATGATTGAATAGGCAGATGCTTCAGTTGTTGAAACAAAAATCAATAAAAGTTTAAGATTTTAAAAATTGCACGCATACTGCAAAACCATACAGAAAGTGTTACGAGAAAAAGAAAACCCTATTGGAGAGTGACAATCAGTTGGCATTTTGGCATAAAAACCTTTTCAAATATATGTTAATTACTTACCCTCACAAAGTGCTATATGGAGATTTTGTGGAGATGATGGAATTAAAAATTAAAAATGGCATATTCTTGACATGTTTTTGTCATGTTTGCTTCATTATTTTGGCTGTGCTTCTTATTTTAATCAGCATCGGTTATTGGACATTTAGGCTCTTTTAATTTGCCATTGTAGCTATTATCATAGTTAATTAACATAGTTATACATAGATTTTTTTGTACATTTTGCTGATTATTTTCTTAGGATAAGCTCTTGGATTTGGAGTTGCTGAGTCGAATGATAAGCACTTGGACTGTGTCTTAACAGTTTACCTCAGCATTTATTTAGCATTTATTCAGCCAGGATTACAATGACCGGGCTAGAGAGACATCAGAGGTTAATGGGAAATCTGCCCAGAGAGTGAGTGATAGAGGTGACAAACAGGAGATGGGTCTGTGGGCTGCTCAGAGAAAGCTTCAAGGAAGCTGTGGAGCTTGAGCTAGTAATCAAGCATGGTGTGAGATTTAAATAGGGTGGGTGGGGGACGAGGCAAGGAGGAAATGTCACTTGTAGAAAGGTATGTTCTGAAAGTAGCCATAGTCCATCTGCAGTCTTCCCAGCCTTTGGCTACCTGAAATCATGGTGAAAACCAGTAGTCTAGAAATGACTGGGAGGGAGAAAATGAGGCCGGAGAGCCTGCAAAGCCCTGTTCTCAGAGAATTGTCATTTGACCTATCCAGCAGTCTTCTGAAAACAAACCCACTTGTGGAACTCGGCTTTATTTGGACTCAGAACTCCCCTAGTGGGAGCAGCTTTTTTCTTTTCTTTTTTTTCCCCCTGAGAATATTTGTCAGAAATAATCAGTGGCTAGAGTTGGGCATGTATCTCAGTGGTAAGGTGTCTGTTTAGCATATGTGAGGTACTGGTTCAATTCCCAGCGTGCTCGTGCGTGCGCACACACACACACAGACAGAGAGATAGCAGTGATAAGATTTTTTGAACATTGCAGCTGCTGCCTGAGGCTGTACTAACAGTTTAAATAAAAAGCTGAACAAAAAACCCCAAACCCCTAAACAAACAAAAAGGAGAAAACTGGGGGAATGGTATGTCCTTAGGGAACTTTGAAAAGCTATGGCATGTACTTTGCAGCTGGCACACTCAGGAAAGACCTGAGAAGGCTGAACTCTCTCCTCAGACTGACCTTGAGGCTCTGCACAAGCAAGAAATGAAGCCAAGGACAGTTACAAACTATCTGTCTGCCACTGGATGTAACCCAGTCTACACACAGAAACTCTTGGCAAAAGCCACACCAAAGCTCTGTGGTTTCTTGTATTTAAGGAAATCTCTGTCCAATTTTAACTGACCACTAGCTTACAATTAGTTACTTCAGTGGCAACACGTGGCAAAGTATTACTCTACAGAATTAGATCAGGAAAGTCACTATATACTATAGCATATATATAAAAAGTTTTTCATAGGCATAAGAATTATGTCACTGTATTTGGGTTTTTTAGGAACAATATAGGACCCAGAAGAAAGGCAAGGGATCAGGGTACGGGAGGAGGGAGGTAGAGGGATGTGTGTGTATGGTGGGGATGTTGAACAAATTATGTTGCTGAACTGTGTGCATCTAGGAATATGTGACAACTAATCCCAACATTATGTAAAACTATAATGCACTAATAAAAATAAATAAAGAGCAGCAAGAGAGGAGTGACTTACTGTGTACAAGGGATGTCCAGCAAGTGGAAACATTTCTTATCAGAAACCATGGAGTTCATCCAGTTCCTGAAAGAAAAAGCCTGTCATCCAAGAATTCTACATCCAGCAAACTGTCCTTGGACTATGAGAGGTGAAGATGTATGTCTGCACAAAGACTCGCACACAAATGTCCATGGCATTATTTTGTAAAAAACTAAAATATGGAAATAACCAAAAACTCCGTTAACTGATGAATGGATAGACAGCATGTGGTGCGTTCTTTCAGTAGACTGTGTTCATCACTATGAAGGCATGAAGTGCTGCATGCTGTAAGGAGCAAGCGTTGAGAATATGTCCCATGGAAGAAGCCAGGCACAGAAGGCCACATGCTGTGTGATCCCGTTTGTAGAGCGTCCAGACTAGGCAGTTCTGCACAGGAGAGGAGTGGTCTCTGGAGGGCTGGGGAAGAGGGATGATTGTTAATGGGCACAGTTTTTTCTTTTGAAGTGATGATACTGTTGAGGAAGTAGATGGTAGTAATGGTTTCACAACTCTGCAGTACCATATCAACCGCTGAATTGGATGCTTCAAGAGCGTGGATTGTATGGCACATGAATTAGATTTTATACAAAACAGTTTTCTTTTTAAATATAGGTACACTGCTGAAAATGATAATAAATTCATAAAGGCAAATGAAGGGACAATCTCACAACTCAAAGAATAAATATCAAGAAGCAGATATTTTGAATGAAGAGATGTGACAGAATCTGGCATTGTGATATTTGAATGCTAGGAAACCTAGAAGAAGGAAGAGACAGAAAGAGGAGCAGCAGGCCAGCTCTTTTCCTGGAGAAGGGCAGCCTTAGCTCAGAGTGTTCACCACCTGCCAGGTGTCTCCTTTTGAAACATCTAAATTCCAAGGATAAAGAGAAAAATTTACGTGCTTCTAAATGACAAATAAAATCCAAATCCACCATTAAGGAAACTGGAAGAAAGGAGCAAAATCTAAGACATACCTTGTCCAAGTCTCCAGGGAACTGATAAGACAGTAAAGGGGCGGAAGAATGAGACCCACTTACCCTGAGAGAAGACGAAGGGGCCCCAAGTCTGAGCATGCTTCAGACCCCTCAGTGCTAAGGTGACAGAGATTGTTTTTTAAGGTCCACAGGGGGAAGGATACTTGGTGGAATCCCGTTCACTTAGATTTACTATCGAGAAGGTTGTACTTCGAGATTAAAGGGAAGCAGAAGCAGGTGCTACAGGATGCCAGTGGTCAAAAAGAACAAACCATAGAAACAGAGCCACAGAGACTCTGGATGTACAGATGTTTAAACAACTGTGTTGGCTGTTTAGTGAGATAGTGCTGCTGTAACGGAATACCATAGATTGGGTGGCTTCAGCAACAGAAATGTATTTCTTACAGTCATGGAGGCCAGGGACTCCAAGGTCATGGTGTCAGCAGGCTCACCGTCTGGTGGCTTTGCAGGTAGCTGTTTTGTTGTATCCTCGTATAGCAAACAGCAGAGCAGAGGGAGCAAGCTCTCATGTCTCTTCCTTAAAAGGTGCTAATCCCATGAGGACTCAACTCTTAGGGCCTAATCACCCTCCAAAGGCTTTGCCTCCTAATACCATCACCTTGGGGGTTAGGATTTTAACTTATAAATTTTGAGAGGAGGGCTGGAGCGGTGGCTCAGAGGTTTCAGTGCTTGCCTGGCAAGCACGAGGAGCCGGGTTCAAACCCCAGCACCACGTACACAACTGAGTGTTGGAGCAACTAAGGCCATGTGAAAAACTAAATAAAAGTTGTTTCTCTCTTTCTATGTCTCTCTCACTGTCCCTCTCTATTTAAAAAAAATTTTTTTGAGAGGATACAAGCATTCAGTTCATAACATTATGTTGAAGGAGAATAAAGGGAATAGACGTTATAGAACACCTCATCAGAACTAGAAACCATAAAAAACCCAAATGGATGTTCTAGAATTAAAAAATAAAATAGCAAGTTTAAAAATCTGTGACTGTGTCTGGAAAGCACAATTGACACAGCTGAAGAGAAATTCTGTTGATGATTTTAGATATAAGTCAAGAAGAAAACTTCCCAAAGAAGCCAGAGAGAAAACAATGGAGACAATAAAAACAAAAGAGAGTGTGAAAAAGTGAGAGTATCTAATGTGTGCTCAGGAGACACCGAGAAGGACAGAAGCAGCGTCCATGGGAGAGCACTTCTTCCAAGCTAATGAAAGGCAGAAAGTCACAGAACAAGTAGGAAGAAAATATCCCTGGATGCATCATGGCAAATCTCTTGACATCCAAAGTCAACGGGGAAATCAGAGCTGCCAGAGCACACACACTGGATGCTCAGAGCAGCCATGGACGATTGCTGACTTCATCGTGGAAAATGAAAACTCAGAGACGTGACATGTAGAGGTTTTAGAGAAAATAGCTACCTAGAGAAAATAGCTGTAAGGATTCAGGTACAAGAAAGGCATTTTCAAACCATAAAAGCCGAAAAAAGGTGTAAGCAGACTTGCAGCACAAGCAGCGCTAAGGCTGCGGAAGGCAGGCGATTCCAGATGGGAGCTCGCAGATGTAGGAAGGATCAGAAAGCCAAAAGCATGAGGACCGGCCGGGGTGAGCACCTGGGTGCGGCCAAGTGAATAGTGACTGTAAAACAGGACACACAGGGCGTGCTCTCAGAAGAGCTGGTGTGGCAGTGTTAATGGCAGGCACAGTGTAATTAGAACCCAAAAGAGCAGTTGGGGCTGTGTAGTGACTAGGTGCTTTCAAAGGACAGCACTGGCTGATAACTTCCATCCTAAGTGAATGCGATGAATGAACAAGCTCCTTCCACAGACTCCCTCCGAACACAGCAGGGCACTGCTCCCTCCCACCCTGACCAGTTTGCCTCTTCTCCCTCCCTTTCTTTGCGTTTTCCTCACTTTCTTGTCATCTTTTTCTGATTGTTGTTTCTTCTGTCTGTATTATTGTCCTCCTTCCTCACCATCTGCCTTCTCTTTCTGCTTTTCCTCTGCGTTTGTCTCACCTGGAGTGAACAGGGGATGTAGTTTAAATTAGAATTGATAATGAACTTTCTGTTTTGTAATTGTAACAAAATACACACAGCATAAACTTCCCGCCTTCACCATTTTTAAGTATACAGTTCAGTGATATTAAATGTCCTCACATTGTACACCTGTCACCACCACCCATCTCCGGAACTTTTTCATCTTGAAATCGACTTGATAAATTTTAGTGTTCTCTGTTCATAATTTTAAAGGGAGCAACTGAATGCTTATGTTTCTAAATGAACCCTATCAAAAAAGCTAATTATTTTTTACTGGTGTTGAACTTAGATTCACTGTGTATTTCCTCAATTGCAAGCTGTACCTCTTCACATTTTAATATTTGTTTAATATAAGGAAATGTCTTAATGTTGATAGCATAGCATGGCTTAATGACAGTGAGTTTTGTTTTCCCCCTTCATAGTGCATTCTATATCAGGGAGTGTGTTGGATTCACTGAGATGTGACAGTTCTTCCTACCGGCCACTTCTATGATAGAATTATCTGAAACTTGTAAAGTATTTCAGAGTACTAAGCACATCACATTTTTCTTTAGTTCTGAAAAATAACATTAATAACTTTGCATTTAACGTGAGTCTTATAAGGAAAATAAGCAACAACATTTTAAAGCTTTGCTTGTTTTTCCATAGAATTTTAACTCTATTCCAGCACACCAGGAGGCATGGGGCACTAGGCTGAGTTAGCCATGGCCATCATAGGGGGCAGAAGGATGGAGCCATGTTGTAGATTTCAGACTTGTGTCCCATTGGTCATTTGGTTGGAATTCATTTCATTATTAAGGTCTATCTGTCGGGGCCTGTGGTCAACCCCACATGAGATTGTTGTCTCTCTGTTCTGTTCTGTGGACAAAGGAAGCTGCCTCTCACTGCAGCTGCAGGCTTACTGCCCTGTGGGGTGGGAGAGGGGCAGAGGAATGAGAAGCGATTGAAATTTTTAAAATCACTGTCCTGTGACAGCTGACAATATGTTCATCTTATCTCTGTGATATCATTTTATGCTTTCTTTGGGTTTGGAGCATGCAACTAACTAGTGTCTGGTTTAAAGGATTCGTTTTTCTTTCCATCTTGATTCTGTAGCTTGCAGTGAACTGCATACTCCATCGCTAGATCGAAAACCAAATAGTTTTGTAGCAGTGAGCGTCACCACCCCTCCTCAGGCATTTTGGACGAAGCATGCGCAGACAGAGATCATTGAGGTGGGTGCTACTGGCCCCTTTGCTCTTGGAGTGGGGTGTACTCACATGGTATTCATAGCCCCATGGGATTCTGCTCATTTCCTGAACATCTGTAGCTACAGTTGTGATTTGCTGTTTTTCCAGTATTTTCAGTATGTTGATATTTTCCATCATAATCCTCTTGGTGGCATTTACATTTGCTATTTCCTTGACAGTTATTGATTAACTGTTTGATGGGTATTTTAGAGCAGTGATCCTATAAGGTTGATTGTCTCCTAAGAGATAAAATCTAATTTTTCCAGGCTGGAGCGGTGTCTCCATGGTTACAGTACTTGCCAGGCATGCGCGAGTACACGGGTTCAAACCCCAGCACCCACGTACACAACTAAGTGTCAGAGTAATGAAAGCCATGTGAAAAACTCAATAAAAGTTTATTCTGTCTTTCTCTCTCTCTCACTGTCCTTCTCTCTTAAAAAAAAATCTAGTTTTTCCTTGGTTGTTTCCAATTGGCTGCTACTTTTAGAGAATTGTGCTCTTTTTTGGAGGAGGTGGTTCTGGGGATCGAACCTACAGCCTTGGACATGCTAAGCAAACCCTCTGCCACTGAGCCTCATCCTCAGCTCTTTTTATTTTATTCTGAGATAAGATCTCACTAAGTTACCCAATCTGGCCTTCAGCTTTTGGTGCTTCTGTCTCAGTGTCCCAAGTAGCTGGAATTACTAAAGAAAGAATAGTGTTTGCTAATCAAAACTTGGAAGAGTTCTGTGTGTTAATCCTGTTACTGGGATGTATCCCTATTTTTATTGGTTTTTATTTTTATGTTTTTTGTCAGTACTGGGGATTAAACCCAGGTCTTCACACATGCTAGGCAAGTGCTCTACTACTGGGCTGCATCTCCAGTCCATTTTAATTTTCTTTTTGAGGCAGGGTCTTGGAATTTTCCAAGGTTTGCCTTGAACTTGTGATCCTCTTGCCTCCTCCTCCTGAATGGCTGGGATTATAGGCCTGTGCCACTGCAACTGGCTTATTTTTATATCCTTTTGAATTTTCTGTTGTATGTTAATTCTACTTAAAATTCACAGACACTGAGAGAATTTTTCAGAATCCTGTTAGATAATTGAGGCATCACGTGAGTTAGGACACTAAGTGTAGGAGTTGCTGGGGTGAAATTCCATGAGGAGTAATTCACCAAACTTAGACTACGTTTCCATTGTTTTTACATTTTCACATGAAGATATAACAGTACAAAATGTCACATAAAAACAGTTTTACAAACTGATTTTCCATTTTGGAAGCTAGACAACTCTTAGTTTCTTAGAAACTTGCTTCAGCTGTTGGGTCAGCTGTTGTGGCTTTATCTTTTGTTGCACACTGCCATCACATCAAGCAGGTGAGAGGTGTTGACCGCAGGGGCAGAGTCCCTGCCCTTGGGGTGGCCCAGGCCGTGAATCAGGAGGCAGAAACCCACTTGGACACATCCATACGCAGCACCACGGGAGAATGTGAGGTGAGCACAGGAGGCAGGGGGGCCCATTTAGCTCTGAGGATTGGAGCAGGCTTCCTCAGAAGGGCTGGGTGAAATTCTGCCTCAGCAGGTCCAGGCTGGAGCCCAGGATTCTGCATTTCTCCCAAGCTGGTTGGTCTATGGAAAAGCATGTGACGATTTGGTGGTAACTGTGCAAAAGCAGGATGCTAACAAAGTATCGTGTGGGTTTGGAAAATAACTCTTCTCACTATGGGCTGGAAGTCCAAGCAAGGAGAGCAAGGAAAGAGAGCCTGGATGGACAGCGAGTTTGTGGTGTGGCAGGCCTTTGTGCAGGGAAGTCACGGGACCAGCTGCGCTGATTTGGATAGGTGTTTGGGGGAGTTATGTAGGACCTGACTTTGGTAGAGGGAGGGAATGGAAAGAAGGGGTGAGAATGGGCCCTGGAGATGGCACCTGTAGGAGGAGTTATGGTTGCTGGGTGGTTGACAGGGATGGAGAAGGAGGCGCCAAAGCAGGCCCACAGGTGTTTCCAGCTTGGAAAGAGAGACAGAGATGGCTGCACCAAGGGCAGATGGAGGGAGAGGTTAGTTTCAGGAGGCCCCCCAGGCCCCCAAGAGGGGCCGTCCAGCAGACATTGAGAGATTGGAGCTGGAGCTGCAGGAAGAACTCAACCAGAGGCCCAGACATCACTGCAGGTGGAAAAAGGAATCAGTAACAGTTTGCCTGAGAAAGAAGAAATGATAATGTGGAGCTTGGAGGGGCAGGGCCGTGTTGCCAAGAAATAGCTACCTATGATCTAGAAACTAGCAGCTGGTCCTAAAAATAGGACAGCTTTCAAAAAGTCAAGCTTTGATTATTCCAAACATAGGAGTCTAGAAGTAATAAACCATTCGTTTCCTGCCTCTTCGTATGTCTTAAAGGAACAATCCAAAGTAGTGAGTCCAAATACATAGCACACCTGAAGTGGTAACATGAGGTGTGTGCACATTGGATTCAGCTCAGTTTTAGCAGATTCCCTCCTCCTGAGCGTGAAACCCTTAGAAGGGAGCCCTTGGTCACAGCTTGGGCAACAGGCCCATTTGTTGTGCCTGGACCTGTGGCCGTCTACATCAGACTACAGTTTCCTCTTTTGGAAAGCAGGCTTTTGGTTGCATGTGTCCACTTAAGCTGCCATTACATTTGGTTGATTCAACTCAGTAAAGATATTCTTTTCTCATTCTGAAAATGTTAGTTTATTTTAAAAATAATTACTTTAAAAATCCATCTCTGATTATTTTCTTTTCTCTTCTAGGGAACCAATAATCCTATATTTCTGAGCAGTATTGCCTTCTTTCAAGACTCTCTTATCAATCAGATGACACAAATCAAGTTATCTGTATATGATGTCAAAGATAGATCTCAGGGAACAGTTAAGTAACATGCTGTGGTTCGTGGAATGTTCCTTCCCATTTTTATAGTTATATAATCATTCGCGTGAGTGTTGAGCACAAGATTGATTTCACACTGGATTTCAAAGTAACTCATGCCTAACATATTTGTCTTTGGGAATTTCCTTCTGAGCCTTCCTAGTGGGCTTTTGAGATGAGAGTGAGTTGGTTTTGGGAACCAGCTCAGCTCCCCTGGGCCATGGTAACTGGGCAGAGGTAAAATGAGTGCACTTATGCTGTCTCTCTCCCCTCCGCTTGCTCAGATGTATTTACTGGGGTCTGGAACGTTCATTGTCAAAGATCTGCTCCAGGACAGGCATCATCGGTTACATTTAACACTAAGGTGGGTATTTAATTTCAGTCCTTTGAAAGACTTTGCAGTTGGGAGGTCCAGCGACAGATGGGGAAAGGCCCCACTTCCTTTTCTGAGAGGACACCCTCATCCCCCTGGAGGCAGGTCTGAGCAAGTGGTGATTTCTGCCCATCAGAGAGCCTGTCAGGATGGAAATATATGCTCTCCATAGGACATATGAGCACAGTTGTGTCAGATCTGATGCTAAATGTAGCTGTCACCTGTCCCCTCCCTAGTAGAATGTAATCTCCCAGACAGGGAGGATTTTAATTCTGCTTTGTTCATTGCTGTATCCCGATCACCTAGAACAAGGCGTGGTGCTCAAGAAGCATTTGTTGAAGAAATGATTAAATGAAAGGGAAGCTCCCACTGTGTCCCTGGACAGGAACGTGAAAGATGTCAAGATATCCGCCCTTCCCCAAATCATTTTAGGGGTAGTTCCCACCAAAATCCTTGCATGTTCTTTATTCAAAACTATGTAAAAATTGGGCAAATACTGCCTAGGAAAATAATCTAACATAACAAAGGAAATTCGACAATGTCTCTGCAATAGTGAGACATTTGGAAGCTACTGTAAGTGATGACAGTGTTGGGGATGCTGGCCATCCTACCATAGACAGGACGAGAGCCCTGCAGCAGTCCTTCATGTGTAGGGAGAACAATTCAGGAAAAGGGAAGAATCTTAGTTAAAAATAAAGGATTATGTGAGGGAAAGGGCTGTGTGAGAAAAATATGTAGGTGGATCGTGTGTAGAACCAACTCTGGTTGGATCAGAGCTAGTTATAAGGAAGGTACATTTGCATCTTGAGAAGAAGCTCCAGGACTTTTCCAGGCATGAGAACAGAGAGAGTGAGAGAAATGATCATTAGATGTGATCACATAAAAATTTAAAACCAGACTCAGGCTGAAACACTTGGGGCTCCTGTCCCTGGTGCTCCGCTGGATGATTCAGATGGGTCCAGCCATCGCCCATCCTGAGGGGTCTTATGGGTGATGCTAACCAGGCCTTGGGTGGAATGGGCTATATCACTTCAGGATTCAGGAGCTTTGGGCAACCCTGTGTGGTCTCAGTTTGCTTGAAGTCTTGGCCTAGGCCTTGGGGCTTGTGAAACCTTGAAGGTCAGGTGGGAAGGAGCGGGAAGGGGTCCATTGCTAGCAAAAGATACTCTTTAGCCCTAGTTCTGAGATGTGCCCCATCACCCCCTAAGAAGAGTGACCCCAGGGGCTCGTGGTGGCTTCTTATCAGGGAATCTCCTCCAACTTGACCAGGCAGGTTCACATGTCCCAGCAGACGCAGCTCTCTCCTGTGCCCCATGGTTTCCTTGTCTGCCTCACCCAGAGGAGTGCATAACAGTGAATGGTGACTGACTAATCAGTTGGCTGGGCTTCCAGGACCCCTGATGACTCAAGATGGCTGACCTTTGCGTTTAAGCAGGAAAGAAGCACAGTTACAGCCCACTCATCAAAGCACGTTGCTTGTTACAGGTCTGCAGAGAGTGATCGTGTGGGTAACATCACCGTGATTGGCTGGCAAATGGAGGAGAAGTCAGATCAGCGGCCCCCTGTGACCCGGACTGTAGACCCTGTCAATGGGAGGGTGAGTAGGCCACCCTCCTCCTCCCCTCGCAAAGAGGAAGAGGACCAGTCCATGTGGGGGTCAGGCCTCTGCTCAGCAAAGGCCGGCTCCTTGAAGCTGCCCCCGCAGGACACTCTGGTCCTCCCCACACATGGCTGCAAATAGGAAGAGAGGGCAAGAAGTTGAACTGAGAGTGAATGAAGAGGCGATTGAGAGCCAGGTCATCCGTGTATTTTGCTAATAATTCTCCAGCCGGGCACACGCACGTCGTCAGCTTACACACCCCTATCCTCTCGGGACCCTGTCCTCTCCAGCATGCGCCCTCTTGCTCATTCTCTCACTCAGAAACCCTTGTGCTCTCCATTGAGAATTCTAATTTAAGGGCTCCAGCACTGTAAGTAGTCATTGTTGTAAAATATAAAAATATCTTCTCTTACCCAAATATTTCTTAGCATTCTTTTGGTTTGTATACCAGACCACTGAAGCACAAGGTGAAATGAGTTAGGGGACGTACGAGGAAAATGATGCGCATGGGTGTACCCAGTGCGCTTGGAGGGCAGTCAGTGTGCGCTGCGTGGGCAGGGCATTCCTCGTAGAGCTAATGGGCACCTTGAGTCCAGAGTTCTGCTGTGGTGTATGAAGCCCTCTCTCTGCGGAGTGCTCTGGAGTCAACGGAGTCTCTCATGCCTTCTCTCTGTTATCAGATGGTTCTGCCCGTTGATGAGAGCTTGACTGAGGCCTTGGGAATCCGATCCAAGTATGCTTCACTGCGAAAAGACACTTTGCTGAAATCGGGTAAACTGCTTCCTTCATTGGTACTCTTGCCACTCTTTGGTCACTCTTTGCCCCACACCTGCTGTGATTGTCATAGCCATGCCCCAGTTGTCACCTGCCTATGCTTGTCAGTGATCCTTTCTTTCTTCAGCATACAGGGTGTGTAACACCTGGAGGGAGGGGATTGCTGTTTCTTTCACCCCTTCCTGTTTCACATTGGGTTTAGTGACTGACAGTCCCCGCCCCCCCACCTGCTCCAGCCCCTTGCACTTTAGAGTTAGTTATATTTTCTGGGATAAGATTGCATGTCACAGGAGGAATATTGAGGCTCAGTCACTTGGTGACTCCCTTAGGAAGAACAGGAGAGGACTTGGGAGTGCCAGCATCACTGGGGGCCTGGGTGGGAGGCCCCATGAGTCAGGTCTGCAGCCAGCTCACTCACCACCTCTGCCTCCCCACCTTCCACCTCAGTGTTCGGGGGTGCCATCTGCCGCATGTACCGGTTCCCAACCACCGACGGCAACCATCTGCGGATCCTGGAGCAGATGGCAGAGAGTGTGCTTTCTCTGCACGTGCCCCGCCAGTTTGTGAAGCTCCTGCTAGAAGAAGATGCAGCCAGGTGAGGTCGTGGAGCGGGCAGCCACTCATCACCCTACATCATGTGTCCCTGCCTTCCCGAGGTGTGGTGGTAAAGGTGGGCTGGTCTGTGAGGCTGTGTGGCCTCTGCTTGCTCATCTGCATCATGGATTCCAGGGCAGGGGCTTCATGTGTTGTGAGCCCAAAGCCCTAGAGCTGTGCTCAGAACTCAGCACTTCTTCCCTTCCCTTTTCATCCTCCTCTCATGAGTCCTTCAGGAAGTTAGAAGTTGCTGCCTAGCAGTTTCCTAGATGAGGGCCACAGAGAAAAACTCTTAAAGACTGAGTATGACAAGGCACTCTGGTTCCATGGAGCAAGGGTCTTGACACTTCTGCTTCGCTCAGCCAGGGCATATTATGAGTCCTAAGGCAGCGTGGCCTGAGAGCTGGCTCATGCCTGCAGACTTGTCTCCTGTCTGTCCAAGACTGTTGTTTCCACTCCTGGTTCTAAAGTGATATTAATTATTAACACCACATAATAGAAGCATGAAAGAAAACAAAACAACCAGTATCTCATTGTTCTAATGCAACTGCTTTCATATTTTTTCTTGAAAAATTTCAAACTTAAAAATAGCCAAGAATAAGGCTGGAGCGGTGGCTCAGCGGTTATGGCGTTTGCCTGGCATGCACAAGTGCACGGGTTCAAACCCCAGCCCCACGTACACAACAAAGTGTCAGAGCAATGAAAGCCACATGAAAAACTAAATAAAAATTGATTCTCTCTCACTGCCCCTCTCTCTCTTTAAAAAAAAAAAAAAAAGTGAGAATAATGCAATGAGTAGCCAGATACCTTTCACCTACGTTCTCCAACTGCTAATATGTTACTGTTTGCTTAATCCCTATATGCATATATTTTTATAGTAATTCTAATTTCTAAAATTTTCCTTTCAGTTTTGTCCATCTTTACATATATTTATTTAGCTGCAATCTGTTTTCTGTGTGTCTTCGGTTCCCATGCTTTAGTTTTTAGTTATGGCCTGCTTTTCTGTTATGCTGTGTGTTACACTTGAAAGCACTCGTATTGCAGAGAGTGGCTGGCAGGCAAGTGAGGCAGGCAGAGCACCTGTGCCCAGGTGTGGCCTGAGGCCGAGGGACTGCTGTAGGAAGGTGACAATGCTCGTTTTACCCCCGGCCCAGCTCAGCCGGCTCTATGTGTTCTTTTACATTAATTTTGCTATTTTGCTGATGATAAATGGCAAATTTTTTTTTAAACTTTAAGTAACTTAGTTGATTCCTAAGAACTTTTATTGAGTTCTCTTTTTCTTTCCTCTCAAAGGAAAATTTGGGCCTTCTATTTTCTGATCTGCTTTACAGAATCAATTGCTTTTAGTAATTTTATTTCTAAATATGTGTTTAAAGTCCGCTCTTCATTAATCGTTTTTAGGAATTAGCTACTAATTTCCTGTTTTGAGGAATTCAGGATTTTCTCCTTCCTCAGTTCCCGTTTTCCTAATACAGTTGTCCTTTTCTTTTTTTTTTTTTTTTTAAGAGAGAAGGACAGAGAGAGAGAGAGACAGAATCAATTTTTATTGAGTTTTTCACGTGGCTTTTGTTGCTCTGACTCTTAGTTGTGTATGTGGGTTGCTGGGGTTTGAACCTGTGTACCTGTACATGCTGGGCAAGTGCCGTAACCACCGAGCTATCACTCCAGTCCCTGTCCTTTTTCTTTAATTCATCTTGTATTCTTGTTTTTATCATGTGGCTAGTACTGTTGAGCTAAGGAGTTTGTATTTGAGTTTGTACATATTTACGCAGTTTTGTGTTTTCGGGGATAACAGTTCCTCTTTCTTCTCTTCTTCTCTCCCTTCGCCACCCCCTCCCCCCAGTGTGTCTGTCAAACACACATAGAAGACAAGGCCAAGGCCAAGCCAGTCTGATTCAACCAGTTAATGACACAGTGGGCCACTTTCAGATTCAGACAGTTCCTCACTTCCATAGCAGTAAAAGGAAGAATACGCAAAGGTGCCAGCTCCTCGTGGTCCTTGTCCCACACGCAGAGAGGAGGACCCTGAGACCAAGGGGCTGTGGCTGTAGCACTTGCTGAGCTATGGGGCCATGTTGCTGAGGAGCCAGCTCTAGGCTGTAGCTGAGAAGCTTAATCTTGCAGGGAAGGCAGAAAGCCCATACCTCATGGGGACATGGGAGGTGACGACACTGTCCTGACAACCCCCAAGGAGAGATGGCCTCATGGTAGTTACTCACTCACCTCCAGTCCTCTCTGATATGGAGGATCGCACGCAGGCTCTGCCTGTCCTCGGCAGTGTCCCTTACAGCCTCTCTCTTCCCCATCTTCACTTAGCAACCCTTCAGCAGTCAACTGAATTCCTATGAGAAGCTTCTTGTGTTCAGGGGTCCGCTTTTCATTCAGCTGACTATCCTCCCACCTCCTGGTTGCCCTTTAGACTGGCAGTGTAACCACTGACGTGACCTCCTCTGGGTGCCGCTACTACTTCTGTGCACATTTTGTGGCCCTGGTAGGACTCCTGGGCCTCTGCAGGGAGGTGAGCCAACCCCATGGCCTATTGTCTTTCTTGCACTTTCTTGCAGAGTCTGTGAGCTGGAGGAGCTGGGGGAACTCTCCCCTTGCTGGGAGAGCCTGCGGCGCCAAATTGTCACCCAGTACCAGACTGTCATCCTCACGTACCAGGAGAACCTAAGCGACCTCCATCAGTACAAAGGTGGGTGTGGCCTGCCCCCTGAAGGCACACACAGAGCAGAGCCACCCACTTTCCCACCAGGGGCCAGGAGTCCAGGTCTCTTACACACTCACTGACATTCTTGAGTGTGTTTTTAAAAACAGATTCTCATGTAGGTGTGAATTCTTTCACTTGTGGGTTTTTTCAGTGTTAATTAAAAAGATAAATCTGAATTGCGGGGAAAAGCCTTCTATGTTATTATTTGCCAAAACAACCACTGTAGGATGAAATTAAGGGGAGGCCAAATCACAGGCCTTTATTAGTTCATGTAGTTTCCTTCGTCTAATCCTGTTGAAGTGACCAAAAGGATGTAGGCCATTTGCCCTGAGTCAAAGTAGTTTTCTAGATTTCCTGGTTTAAATACTCACTGTTACTTGAACATAGCAATTGTCAAAGGGCTCAAAGGAGAAAGTGAAGAACAAACATCTTGCCTTTTCCTTTCCTTTTCTTTTTTTTTGAACCTCGAGGGCCTCAAGTACTATACTGAGCTCCCTCCACAGCCCTAAACCTTTATTCTTGAACGATACCATTCGATTTTCAAAATACTTAGAAGGCAGTTCTTAACTCATTCCCCTTTTATTCTGAATGGAATGAAATTTTTGGCTTTTCACTGTTGCTTCAAATTATTCTGTCTTTAGAATCTTCTCCTCTTTCCCCTCTATATAGTTTTATTTTAGAACTGAAGGAAAATCATAAGGCCTTAATGTAGTTTTGAAAGAGAACATAAGAACCTGGCTGGGAGGAAAGCCAAATAGAGATCCGGCAAGATGGTGGTGCATGGGTTTGATTTGAGCCTGAAGAGGAAGTCTAAGTGCGTCTCTAAGAAGTGGCAGCATTTGCCCGAGGGAGGGCCTGAGGCACTTACTGTGCTGGATGATTTACCCAGGTGTGGAACCCACACAGCCTCCAGTTTTCTAGGGAAGAGCTGCTCCAATGTCAGGGGCATCCAGACACTATCTTGTTAAAAATCAGGTCTGGGGCACACCTGTAATCCCAGTAGCTGGAGAGGCTGTGGCAGGAGGACTGCAAGTTCAAAGCTAGCCTCAGAAAATTAGCAAGGCCCTAAGTGACTTAGGGAGACCCTGTCTCAAAATATACAATAAATAGGGGCTGGAGTGGTGGCTCAGTGGTTACAGCGCTTGCCTGGCCTGCGCAAGGATGCGAGTTCAAACCCCAGCACCATGTGCATAACAAAGTGTTGGAGCACTGAAAGTCACATGAAAAATTAAATAAAATTGATTCTCTCTCTCTCTCACTGTCCCTCTCTCTTTTAAAAAATAAATAAAAGACTGGGGATGTGGCTTAGTGTTTAATCGCTCCTCAGTTCAATCCTTGGTACCAAAAAAAAAAAAAAAAAAGAAAAATGCAGGTTTGCGTTCTCCATTTCTTCCAGGGTCCCAAGACGTCCAGGCTGCTGATCCAGGGCCCCAGCATGAGTATCAGGCTGTAGGGAGAGTAAACTCTGGTGACAGATTGCAAACCACACAGCTGCTGGTCTCCTATTGCATGTTGGCAATAAAGATTTATTGCTTTTTACTAGAGGGAATGTTTATTTCTTTTCTTCTCATTATCATTCCGGTTGTCATCCCTTCATTTGGTAGTCACGCGGTTCTTAGTTATGGATTCTAGATTCTGATTAGAGAAATAAGGTCGTGGAGAATGGTTACAAAACATCGTCCAGGGGCTGGAGCAGTGGCTCAGCGGTTACAGTGCTTGCCTGGCATGGGCAAGAACGTGGGTTTGAACCCCAGCACCACGCACATGGCAAAGTAGCAGAGCAATGAAAGCCACATGAAACTAAATGAAATTGATCTCTCTCTCTCTCCCTCCTCCTCGCCCTCCCTCTCTCCCATTGTCCCTCTCTCTTTAAAACAAAATAAAAACGTCATCCAGCCTCCCAGCCAGGCAGGCACTTGGTTAAAACTGCTCCAGAGACCGGACTTCAGCTTTATTGCGTTTGTTTATTTTGATGGACCTGAGGCCCTTTCCAGGATCAATATGTGTTGCTCTAGCCAAACCGATTTCTAAGATCTTGGGTGCGGGTGGTGTCTAGAGTTGGGACAGGCGGACTCTGGCATGGACCCAGTTGCTTTCCCTAGCGTTGCTGACTCTGCACTGCACAGGATCACATCTCTGTGTAGATCTCCCAGGTGCAAGCTGATTTGTGGAAGGCACAGCCTCCTTTCTCCTGTAACTTTCTGAAACTGTTTCTCCCTGACTCCATCCACCTCCTAAGCACTCAGAGCCAGTCTCCTGGTTAGTGAGCTACCCTCCAACCCACCACCCGGAAATTAAACATGTTGTGTGCAACTCAAAATTTTCTAGGTCAGTTAATACGTGCCTGCCCACACGCAGTAGCAGTACCAGAGTGCTGGGTTTCTGCCTGCTGTTCATGATATATTTCAGTGACTTCGTTTTCTCATATTTCATTTCTTAGGTCCCTCATTTAAAGCAAGCAGTTTGAAAGCAGATAAAAAGTTAGAATTTGTTCCCACAAACTTGCATATCCAAAGGATGAGGGTTCAAGACGATGGAGGATCAGGTACCTATTTTTCTTCCCCTCTTGTTGAATCACATTCCATTTCTTATTTCCCTGAAAACTCAGTCCCTGAGTTGCTCCACATCTGCCCCAGTTTCCCTGTATGCCCTGCTGCTGGGTGGCTCAGAAGCGGCACATCCACAGGCCCTTGGGAACCTTGGGAACCTCTCCTCACATCTCCCTCCAGCTTCTTTTTGTGTTTCCGTGGCAGAAAGTTTCCCAGGAAGAGTGGAAACGAATGTTGCGAGTAGCTTCCTGCAGCCTCATGTGGCTTCACCTGAAGCAAGAGAGGCCCTCTTTGCTGAGGCAGTGGTGCTGGGCTCTGGAGGCCCTCCATTCCTCCAGGGAATGGGATCAGGGCAACCAAAGGCTGTTTGGAAATGGGCTGGAGGGAAGTGTCCTAGAGTGGTGTGCTTCTCTCTGTAGCTGGCTTGTCCACAGGCCTGAGCCTGGAGTAATAGGTGAGCTTTCTATCATTCAGATCAGAACTACGACATTGTTACCATTGGAGCACCAGCAGCACACTGCCAAGGTTTTAAATCAGGAGGTCTCCGCAAAAAACTGCACAAATTTGAAGAGACCAAGAAACAGTAAGTAAAAGGAATGGGCTTGTGGTCCTTGTACCGCTGTCTAATGCTCCTCAGTTTAAAAAAAGAATCCAAATACAATCACACAAACGTCCAGCCATCCGATCTGCTTTTGCGTGGCGGGACCCTATGCAGCTGCTGTGTGTGTGACTGAGCTCATGGGTGCTGAGGGCACCTCATTAGTGGTCCCAAACCTTCAGAGTGAATAGCATGTTGTGATCCACCTTTCAGTAATGCTTCAGGCAGCAGCTCTGTGTGTACTGTCTGCTGGCTTGACTTCCTCGGGAGTCCCTGGTCAGGTATTTGAACACAGAAGTGTAAAGTTTGCGGTACATTACTGAAAAGATCCAGGGGCCTCTTGGAGCTACTGTCCTTCCTTAGTAGGAAATGGCCAGGTAGGGTGGGGAAAGGCATTTCAGATGAGGATATGGTGGACACAGCACAGGTGGTGAGGTGACAGGCACTGAGGCCTTCTGCCAACCTGTACTGGCCTGAGCTGGACACTGGTGACAAGGGTTTGACAGATCTGGGCCTGGCCCTGGGGAACTCAGGACCTTGCCCAAGAACAGACAAGTCAGCAAGCACCATTGTGTAAGTTATACCTGGAACAAGCTTGCAGAGGGTGTTGGAAACTTGGGGCAAGGCTACCGCCTAGCCTGGGTGAGAGGGAGCCATAAATCCCAGCCATCGTTGGACATGGAGGAGGCGTTTCTTGGTAATCCCCCAGTGTCTCCAGGAACAAATGGATCAAGGGGTACAACTGTAAGTGCAGATAATCTTGTGAGGTTTTGGGCAGACCATGAATAGAGGAAGCAGCACCAGGTTCTCAGGTGGGGAGAATAATTATGACTTGAACATGTGGCTAGGCCAGAGGGAACATGCTCTACCATGAGGCGAGATAGAAGAGAATAGTGACAGAGTGGCTTCTGGAGATGATGAGGCAGGACCATACAGTTCAGCCCAGTAGGGACAAGAAGAGTGGATGGTATTGCAGAGAGCATTTTGAGGTGGGAGGGAACCAAATGAAGTATTGGGAGAAACACCTCTGCTGACTGTGGTATGGAAAGGTTTGAGGGAAAGTGAGCAAAGGCCCAGGGAGCACCCAGAGTCCCTCAAGGTGGTCACGGAGAGACGAGGAGAAGAGCTTAAGCATACATAAGAGCCCATGCACCATTGCCCAGCTGTGCTGCCATGGCCAGTAGTCCCTGCCCTGCTTGGGAAAATTGACCATGGACTAAATCAGGGAAGGGGAGAAAGTTCAGATCAGTGACCGATGTTAGGAGACTGATGAGAGTTATCACCAACGTGGATGACTGAACAGGGAGCTAAAGAGAGTGCACTATGAGAAGTCTCCCTTCGGACGCTTGCACGGGCGACTAGGGCCATCCTGGAGCAGAGAGAGTCCTGGAGATGGAGGAGGAGAAGCAAGGAAGGGCTGGGGTCAGCATGAGGTTTTTGGCATTCTCTGGGAGGCCCCCACACAGCCTCCTTGACCTTGACTTAACCCCTCCAGGGGGCTTCCTTGTGCAAACACACCAGGTGACCAGACCTGCCCCAGCATCCACTGTCCCCAGTGCTCCTTTGGAGAATAGGAAAAAGACGAAGCTTCCTGTAACCCTGCAGCTCCGCACAGCTGGCCAGAAAGTGTGCCTTTTGCACCCTTGCATGCTGCCATGTAGAGTGCGTGTGCGATCTGAGATGGCGTGGGCCCTGAGGGAGAGAGCTCATTTGTTCTGTGTGGCTGGTCAGTGGGGCCACCTGTCCTGTCCCAGGAAGGTTCAAGTGTTGACACTTGATCACTCTGCATGTTAATTTCAGGCCTTATTTCCCCAAATGCCTCTGCAGTGTTTTTCAAATATATAATACAAATTTCCATTTAATTTCCGACCAGTATCATAAAATCACTTGTAGACAAGTTTTAGTTGTTTGAGCTTTCCTTTCATGCAGGCCAACCTTGCTCCCCAAGTAGGTTGTCTCCTGGAATTGACTTGCTTCAAGGAGTAAGCACAGTGGGCTTATAAGTGTAGTCGTCCCTGTAGTCGGAGCTTCAAATAATTTTAAGTATTTTGACAAAAAAAAAAACAAAAAACCTTGGCTTTTTAATTTTTTGTTTTGCGTTTGGTGCTTGCTAACAGACTGCTAATATTTCATTTTGGTTCTTTTCTTTAGCAGTTTTGAGGAGTGTTGGTGAGTTTTCTGTCGTGGAGAGAGTGTCTGTTTGGGTCTTGCTTCCATGCAGAGAAAGCCTGTGCTATCCCCTACCCTGCCCAGGGTATCGCTTCACCGCGCAGTGCACCTGAGCTCCAGCATCCACGCCTTGTAGAGGGAGCTCTCCCTTCCATCTGCAGTGCTCTCCAGTAATGAATAGCCAGTCTGAGGATGCTGCTGACCTTTCCAACCCGGCAGCAACTTATTGCCACACTCGTTCTGAGACAGCTCCCAGTTCTTTTCTCCCAGGGTGAGGAAGATCCCAGGCCTGGCAAGGGCCCGTGGGTGTGCTTGGGAACCCCTTTCTGTCCTATTTTATAAGAATCCTTTTGGTTTTCACTTCATCCCCACCATTTGCACAAATGAAGCCAGCTTACATTTCTATGATACTTAATAATTTGTGTGCACTTTTAAAAGGATGTTACGTGGGTCGGTTTTGCCCCTTGGAGGGTGGAACTAGGACTGAGCGACCCTTTCCACCCAAGAACTAGCCCGAAGCCAGCGAGTCTGCACCTAGGGTCCTTCACCACAACCTCAGTCCCAGATCAGGAATGGGGAGCTTTACACTGGCACTTCATTTGGAGTGCCTACAGCCCTTTGGAGGTCCATGAGACTCTGGGCCATGGCTGGACCCTGCCTGAGGTGTCAGGACTTTGCTGGGAGCATCTGGCAATAGGATGGCCTGGGGGCACCCCACACCCAGACTAAAGCCTTTCCAGCTTTCCCCTGTGGAAAGCCCCTTTCTGGAAGGCTTTCTGCTCCTCCCTTCTCCTGTTCTCTACCAGGGCCTCAGCCTCATCAAAGGCACATTCTTTCCTCCAGCACAGATAGAAGAGTAAAGAAGTTTAAGGTTAGGTCTGAGCACTGGGGAGATGGGCCACAGGCTCAGCGGCCCTTTGATAAGTCCCAACCAGAGTGTTTGAAGTCAGCCTTGTCTGGAAAGTTCTTCAGGTTCCCTCTTAACTAAGGAGATTAGACCCCTCCAAAGCCCAATCTCATCCTGATTGTTCCCACCTCTTCACCCTTCTCTCCTCCATATATGGGACATTTCTGAGAATACAGGGAGCAATTCTGACTAAATCCCAGTTAGAAGTACCCGGCCTCCCATCCTCTACTCTGTGCAGGGTCCAGGGGTTCAGGCTCTGTAGAGACAGTCCTATTCTTTTTCTTAGAGGAACTGTCACTCCATACTAGCCAATCCTGGCCCTACCAGAACAGTCGACCTTTAAGCTCCTGTGGCATCCTCAATTTAGCCCATAGCCCACACTCTGGGTCGGTCTGAGTCAGTGGGTTAGGGCTGGGGGCCTAATGAAGGCCCACAGGCTACACCTAAGATACAACCCCCTGGGGCTGTCCCAAAAAACTCTGGGACTCCAGGGTAGTTAGTAGAGCTGAGAGGCCTCTTCCCCTGAGTTAAGGCTTCCTGTTAAGGCTTATATTGCAAGGCAGCAAGCATCCGCACCCAGCCCCACCTCCTCCACGTGGCCACCTGCTTTTAAACTTAGGTAACTGAGCACCCCGAACAGTAGCCCTTTGAATTTTCCCCCTTCTCACCATGCCACATACTTCCTGTGCATCAGTCCCAGGTGTTGTTATTAGAATGTGCATTCTAGGAGCCCAGGTGGGGTTTCCTCTCAGTGTTGGGGTGGGGGTTTGCCTGTCGAAGTGCACACAGCCACTATCTATGTAAAGTACTTAGTACACATGGACTCTAAATGTTAAGGGTCTGGGAAGAATAGTTTTGTTTTTTTTTAAAGTTCTATTTTGAGAGTTGCATTTTCGAGACTAAATTGTCTTCAGTGGCAGCTATTCATTTGCAGAGTGATTGCAGATTGGAAGGTAGGCGCGTGCACACGGCTCTGTGGAATGACTTGTGTCCCGCAGGCTCCGTCGCCGTCTGCTGCATGGGCTTCTGGCAGATCTATTGTCTTTGTTGTGGCGTGTGGGCTTGTGGTGGTGGTGTTTCTTTCTGGGGTGCTTTGGTTTGCAGTGTTTGCATGTTTGCCCCACAGTCCAACAAGAGAGAAGGGGCAGTGGCAGTTTCTTGATGACCACTTCTGGGTTTCCCTGGAAAAGGCCCCAGCAGCCCTCATCTCCATGGGAAGCGATGGAGGGTGTGGTGAGGGGTGCCCTCTGTCCTCCACCTTTTCCCTTGTCCTCAAACTCAAAGGACAGAACCAGTCCCTCAGAACTTGAGGGGTCAGTCAGGGACCCTCTTTCCAGGAGGGAAGGGACACCATTCCCAGAGCTCACAACCTCAAATTTTAGGAGACTTCTTTACTGGCTGCTTGTGTTTCTCCTTACTTTCCTTGGCCTTCCCAAGTGGACTGAAAAACAAATTATAATACTGGATTGATTGGGATCTGAGCTAAGAGACATGGAATTTTCATTGCCACCTAGTAAGGCTACACATACTGCCCCAGCCCCACGCTGCCAGGGAGTTGGTCCCTTAGAGGATCCTAGCTGTGCTGAGCAGTGGCTGGGCTGTCATTTTGACATCAGATCCCCAGATTCACATGCTGCATGGTGGTGAAGAGGTGGGAAGGAGGAAGAACCAGGGTTTGAAAGCACTGAGGTGCTGGGGCCTGGCCTCTGGCTTGGCATATTCTCCACTTCCTCTTCCTTTGATGGAACGTTATTTGTAAGGAAGTCTTGGAGAGGGGAAGAGGGAAAGATAGCTCAGTTTTCTGGGGACTCACCAGGGTCAGGCATGTGAGGGAGGAGAACTGGGGGTCTCCTCACATTTCTGTTTGAAGTCCTGATGGGCCAAATGAAAAAGAGACTTTTGTTGTTTTTAGTTTTTTGTGAAGTCCACCATCCATTGGGGTCTTTCTCTTCAGTGTGATAATTTGACCATTTGAGTATAAGGGAACCCCAAGTCTCTACTTAAGAACTGCTTATAAGTTGACAGAAGGAAGTTCTTAGGTGAAGATTCTGATCATTTGGGTGATTACTGGGTGTGATGTTTCAATGTCTGTATACGCATATACATATAACATGAAACAAACACAGACTCACACAAATACAGATTAAAGACATAGTCGTATTGTAATATATTAGGCTTTGATAATGTAGATATCAAGGACCTACCAAAATTTACTTTTGCCTGTCAGCAGCTAAACTAGCCCAGGCAGACACCCCTGAGTGGTAGAATTCCTTGTTTTAGGGTAAGCTGTGGATCAGGGTTAGTATGCTGCACCATTCTCATCAGAACCAAGAGAGCCTCTTAGGATCTGTTCTTGTCCTTTCTAGTACATCATCTAGCTGCCAGTCCATAATCTACATACCACAGGATGTCGTCAGAGCCAAGGAGATCATTGCCCAGATCAACACCCTGAAAACCCAAGTTAGTTACTACGCAGAGAGGCTCTCAAGGGCAGCCAAGGACAGGTCTGCTACTGGCCTTGAGAGGACACTCGCCATCTTGGCAGACAAGGTAGGAGGGACTGCCTTGCTGCATGCGCATGGGGCAGGGTCTCCTTGGGTTTCTGGAAGCCACTGAACACCGCTGGGTGGCCCAGGTGTGCCTGGAGTTGTCCACAAAGACAGTGACATTTGGGTGATCCAGAATGTCTGTGTTTTGGTCCAGGGAGGTTTGGTGATTTGCTCATGGCCACAGAGCTGGATGGGCTAAGGGCAGAACCAGCCCAAAGCTTGTGACTCTCAGGTGTTCTTCATGCTGATATGTCTCCTAGCAAGTCCGTGGGCTCATTTTTGGGGGGCTGATGGAGTCTACAGCTTGCTTAGTGACAAACTAATCAGCAACCTAAACCCATTTCTGTTGTACTTGGATTTTTAAAAAGAAACCCAGCTAATATACAGACATAAGAAAAAGAACGTTATGATCCTGTTGGTTTATATATAGTTAGTAAACCCATTCTAATTAACTGTAACTCAGTCCTGGTTAGAAAATATGTAAATGTCTATCCATGTGAAGGAGTGGATATTTCAGACCTTTTTGATGGATGGTGCTTTTTTGCATTACTCAGCGCATTCTCTCAGTGCGTGCATGTGTGCACACATGCACTGATCATATCCCCACCCACATTTGCTTTCCTGGGAGCAAGCTCCATCCTGATCAGAATGTTATATCCTTCACGTGTGTTCATATAGCAAAAAAGATTGAGTGATTAGAGCCATTGGAAAAAGAAAGATGTGATTGTCAGCTATAAAATTTCTATGAACCACCAACCCCTGTTGCATACAGAATTTTCCAAACCCAGAAATTCTGTTCCACAGTCTAGCTGCCCATGCCCAGGATGTTGGGTTTAGGTGCTGAGGGGCAAAGTGAAAAGTCTTAAGTGGTTGAACCAAAGTAATGCCTGAGCTCTGAGGACTTGTACCCTGGAAGCTGTGGTACCCCAAGAAGTCAACTAGGACACTGGGCCCTCCCCTTTCCCTAGCAAGCAGGGTCAGAGTGTCAGAGAAGATGTGTCTCCTCTCATCCTCCCGTATCCCCCATTCCTGGTGGGAAGTTATTGCTGCAGTTCATCCCTGCTGAATCACTTGTAGACTTTGCGCTCCGACACTGTGAGGGATGCTACTGTCTAGTTGCTTGGCACTATGGAGAGGGCAGAGGAGAGCAAGCCTAGGCCTCAGCCTGTTTCCTCCTCTGTAAGAAGGCAGGCCTTCGCAGTCTTGCCTAGGTCTCAGCAGCCTGGTTTGTATGCACCTGCAGACCCGGCAGCTGGTCACAGTCTGCGATTGCAAGCTGCTGGCCAGCTCCATCCATGGGCTGAATGCCGCACGGCCTGACTACATTGCCTCCAAGGCCTCCCCCACCTCGACAGAGGAGGAGCAGGTGATGCTTCGGAACGACCAGGACACCCTCATGGCCAGGTGGATGGGGAGGAACAGCAGATCTTCCCTGCAGGTGGACTGGCACGAGGAAGAATGGGTAAGTCTGCTGCCCAGAGCCCATCATCCTGTTGCTGAGCTTGGCTTAAACTACGGAGCCTATTGCCAGTCTCTTCCCTCCCATGTGCCTAATGGGTTAATTCTAGGTTGTCTACCCATATGGCCCTTGGGTCACCTGATATAGGGAGAGAGATTATTTTCAAGCCATTGTGTGCATATGGGTAGCAGGACACTATTGGGGACTAGACCAGTCTCAGCCCTAGTTGGCAAGGAGGTAGGTGTTCTCCCTGAGCCCCTGCCCTGTGGGAGGTTCTCTCTGTCCTCCCTGCCAGCTATGTCCTCTGTGACCCCTGGGAGCTTAAGACCAGCCACGCTGTCCTGCTTCCTCAATCTCTGCTCACCCTTCCCCCTTTTAGGGCTGTTTGTACTTTTGGAGATGTGAGAACTCAAGTGCGGGGGCTGCTGCCCCAGTGTTGTATCACATTGTTGTTCTCAGAGTTGGCTCCGAGAGCAGGGTCTGTCTGTTGCGGGAGGGACACATTGTATAGCTTGTCATCGTCATTTGAGGCTTGCCCTGTGGAGTGCTGAATTATTAATAAGCAGCACAGTGGTCCTCTAGCACCAGCATTCTCTGGTCTGTGTGGTTTCTGCACATCAGTCCCAGTCCACTGTCTCCTCATCTCCAACTCCCCCATCTCCATGATCAGCTGTTTCCATTCCCTCCCATCAGAAAGAGACCTAGTCCTCTGTGCCTGTTGGTTGAAGGAGGCCTGCAGTGGAGGGAGAAGGAAAGACTGGCTCTTAGTGCTCTGTGACTCTCCTAGTGACACTGGACGCTGTCCTACATAGAGCCACCAGCAAATGTCTCTCCGACTTTCAAAACAGTGCTCACAGGGCATGGATTTGTCTTTGAAAAGTGATGAGACTCTAATGGGGAAGTAGTAATCACCTTGCTATTTCTTAGTCACGTGCTGTTTTAATGAGGTTGGTGGCCTCGGCTGGGGAATGAATGGGGGTTGGATTGTGTGTGTTTGGGTTTTCCTGTTGGGAGAGCTCACCCACACGGGCCTTCTTGGTTTGGAAGGAGAAAGTGTGGCTGAATGTGGACAAGAGCCTGGAGTGCATCATCCAGCGGGTGGACAAGCTGCTGCAGAAGGAGCGTCTGCAGGGCACGGGCTGTGACGAAGTCCTCCCCTGCGCTGGCAGCTGCACCAGCAAGAAAGGTAACAGCGATGGCCACGCCTACTGGATCAGACCGGAGGACCCTTACTGTGACGCCCCCTGCTCGCCATGCCCCTCCTCCATGCCCACCGCTGCATGCCATCCTCACCCAAGCACACGTGCGTATGCATCCATGCTTCCCACACCGCCGCCTCGCACCGCATCACTTGTGTTCGTCTGTGTCTGACTCCATGGCCTCCTCCCAGGCAGACTGCAGGGAGGGCTGTCAGGAGGAGTGGGGCCATCCCAGTGCAGGGAGCAGGCAGCAGGGGTAGAGGTTCCTGCTGCCTTTCCAAGCAGTGGAAGCCCCCGTGTGAGTCTGCATCTCTGTCAAAGGCAGAAGCTCAGGGCCCTTCTGGGTCACATTGCCATGACAGTGAGGTGGGGCTCCCAGGCATTTCAGGCTTGTAAACCAGCCTGAGAACTTGAAGAGGCTGAGATGCAGGTGCCTGCCTGATGTGATATTTGTTGCATTTTAGGACTGGTAGTATGCATGAAAAGGTGGGTCGTACAGGGATACTGCTGGGTGAGCACCATTCGCAGGTCCCCCAGACTTGCCCAGAGGCTGCTGTTGTTGGCCGGGCACTCTTACCCAGCAGAGACCCATTACCTGGGTGCCTGCGGCACGGTCAGATGGTGGAACCCCCTTCGTGGGCCTCTGGGGGACTGAGTTAGGTTTCCCTGTTCAGCACATCCTTCAAGGGGGCCATCAGTAGATGTGACAGTGCCATGCAGCAGCACACTGCAAAGCAGTCTTCTGTCTGCAGAGACACAGGGCACTCCCAGACTCCCTGCCCCAAGGACCACGTGCTTCCTAAATCAGTGGGCCCTTCCCATCTTTTCTTGTAGGAGCTGGAGTGGATCTGGGGGCCTGGCAGCTGAGACCTGGCTGTAGATCCGGCTTGGTCCTCTTTGTGGGAGCTTTAGGCCAAGACGTGCCAGGGTTAGGCTTCCTATGATGACAGCTTTAAATTCTCAACGGGGCACCTTCCATTCAAGGCAGAATCATACTGCTTAGAGCCTCTTGATGAATCCTGTGTGTACAATGCGTTTGCCTTGTTAATCCACCTGCAGTCTGTTTCCAGAGCACTGTCCCCCTTGGGCCTCTGGTTCAATAGTATCTGTGTCATCCACTTTTCCAGTTATGGGAAATTATGACCTCAACTTCCCACACCTGTGAATGAGTCTTGGCTCTCATTTGTCTCTGCTGTGGTCTTGTTTTCTTCGTGTTGGTTTAAAAAAAATAGTAAGTTGTGTTTCTCTTTAAAATTCTATGAAAGTTTGTTACTTATTTCTCTTTAATACTATTTTATTTGTAGCAGCTGGGGATGTAGCTCAGTGGTAGAGTGTTTGCCTAGCATGCACGAGGCCCTGGGTTTAATCCTCCACACTCCCCAAACACACACATGCTCATGCGTGCGTGCACGCATGTACACACACACCACATAAATGTTGTTTGTGATTTAAATTTTTTTACAGATATGAAAAGAGTAATATGTTGGATTTTTTAAATTCAGGAGCTAATTTGTTTAATCAGATGTGCTGTATATCCATAATATAAATGTAATTTTTTTTCTAGGCACATCTGATGTAGTTTAAATGTAAACACATTTAAATTCAGTTTTAAAGTTATTTAAGTGAGCATTTGTTTACACTGTTTAGGTTTGACTGTCATTGTGTGTGCCATCAGCATCTGCTCTGTTGTGATGCATGCACCTGAGAGAGTCATCTGCTGATCAGCACTCAAAGAGTGTAAGAAGCCGTGTGCCACCAAAGTGACTGTGGGTGGTCTTGAATTTAGAAATCTTTAGTGTAGCCAGGAAGATGTTCAGACCCCTGAGATCAGGAAGAATGAGACCAGGAGCAACTGATTTTGGTGACTCACCTGCCCACAGTGCCGCATTGTGCCTCCCTCATGACTTTTCACACCATTTCAAGTGATGGGAGCAATCAAGTAGGCCCAATGAGCAGGTTGGGTTCATACCAACAGATTTACTATGGAAACAACTCTGTCTCTTCAAAAGGCATTATCAGGTTTCATTCCAATTATCTGCCTGTCCTGGTCCTTTATTGTCCTCTTTCACCAAGGTTGTATATATATTCTGTTCCCTTTACCAGTTTAAGAAACCATGCCCAGGGGCTCGCACGGTTGCTCAGTGGTAGAGCGCTTGCCTGCCATGCACAAGGACCCAAGTTTGAACCCCAGCACCACATACACAACTAAATGTCAGAAAAACAATAACCAGATAAAAATCTAAACAAAACTGATTGATTCTTTCTCTCTCTCTCTCTCTCTCTCTCTCTTATCTAAACTAAAGAAATACAATTAACAAAAAGAAAAAAAAAAAAGAAGAAGCCGCCATCACCAAAGATGATTAGAGAGGAAGAACCCTTGGCCACCCCTTCTTGGCAGTGCAGGCTCTAGTCTCCCTGAGGCTGCTTCTGGCTGGTCTTGGGAATCTGAAGCTGCCTCATTTTAATATCCTGAAGACATCCTTTGATTGACAAGTTCTGGCACAATTAAATGAAGTTTTACTCCTATGATACCTTTTCAAACTTCTTTTCCCTCAGATGGTACTCAGCCAGGAGTTTTAAGAGTTTTATGAGAATATAATTGGAATGAGCACTTCCCAGTGTGACTGAGTAAAGTTGGAATGGAATGAAAATTGGTATTTGGAGACCTGGAGAATCTCCTAATTGGAGACTTCCCTCCTGTCCCACAGCTTTTACCTTTAGTTCACCTCTGAAATCTTGGTGGAGGGCTGTTTTGCTTCATTACTAGGTCTTAATGTTTTGGATCACAGCAGTTATTCGTGAATTCAGGCTTCCCCAGTAAGTCAGGGCGGTGGCTCCAACTCGGGAATGCTCCCTTTGCTGGTCAGTCTCTCTCATTTGATGTTGTGAACTAACGTGGAGCTCCATCACTACCATGTCATTTTCTGTGGCATGTATCACACTGTACTGTGTCGGTGCACTCATCCTGAAGAGCATTTGGTGTTGCTGAATCAGCCACCTGAGTATTGGTGCTGGTCCATGCACGCTGCTCATCACTGGAGCCGGCTCTGCGGCCTCTGAGCAGCGGACCACCTGCCCAAGGCTCCAGGGAAGAGGCCCAGGCCCCAGACCTCTTCTCCCTGTGCTGTAGCTGCCTTACTGCAAGCTGCTGATGCAGCTGCTCTAAGATGAGCTGCTTGTGTTTGAACTGGGTGCTGCTCCTTAATCATCCCTGTCGCCCTCCATTTCTGTGCAGATTGCAGCCCCCCTCCTGAAGAGTCCAGCCCAGGTACGTGGTTTCCCTTCAAGGCTCCTGCTGATGTCTTTTTAATATTCAGGTAGCATTGTGTCTAAGTGATCCAAGACTGCTTTTTATTTCCATAGTTGGGAGTTTACTACTACTTGGTTGTGAAGTTTGGTGAGGAATGGGTGGCCTGATGGAGGTTCCTACATGCATTTTTTTTTTAACTTACATCCTAAAACCTTTCCAGCTGATTAGCGTTGATGAGGTCATTGGGCTTCTGAAGTGGGTGACCTGACTTGATACACATCTGTTGGCCACACTTTCTGTGTGCTCACCTGACTAGTGAGCTCGACCCTGAAGGCACAGTCAGTTAATATGTATCCACCTGAAAGTTAAAATCTTCTGCTCAGACATAGCTATGGTCCTTTGCTGGAGTTAGTGCTGGAAATGGGATCCTTGCTGCCTTCATATATAGGATACAGTGTTTATGGCTCTGGTACAGCAGTCGGCAAACTATCCAGGAGGTTAGCTCTGAGTTAAACCCTGTCCACAGCCTGCTCTTGTAAATAATGCTTTATTAGAAATTAGTCATGCCCACCTGTTCATGCCCATCAATTGTCAATAGCTGTTTTTGTGTGGCAATGCCAGAGTTACATTACTTGCCACAGGGACCCTATGTCCTTCAGAGCCTGAAATATTTATTGTTAGCCCTTTATAGAACAAGTGTGCCAACCCCTGAGCTGCCTCGATGTGGCATGTGATTTTCCCAGAGCGTGCATGAGCCCCCAAATATCAGTTATTTCTTAGACTCATAAATAAGCTATCATCTGATAATTGAATGTTTTTCACTGGATGTGAATGTGAGATGGCAAGATACTTACTTCGTCTCTAGGGGACAGTAAGCTGATGATGACAGAGCCTCTCCTGTCGTTGCTAGTGGATCCCATCTGCTCACACGGCACCGTGAAGCAGCTCACTGTGGAGACTCCTGTAGCAACCCCAGAACCCCGTTTGGTATCTGTGCATCAGTGGACTGATCTGATTAGGCTCAACACACCCTCCCATTTTGCTTTCAGCCCTTCACTGTTTGTCTTTCCCAAAAAGTCAGTGTGGCCGTGAGCAGGTCTTGGACCCCAGCCCCCTCCACCAAGGCTACAGAACCCTGGCAGGCAACACAGCGCACCCTGGTCTCTTCCTTTCATTTCCATCTGCCTCCTCTGTCTCTGGGCTTCCAGCCCTTCTCAGCCTGCCTCCACAGCAGGTGGCAGGCCAGTGTCTGAAGCCCACTCCCTGAGCCTCTGGGCATCTGGGGCCACCCTGAGAGGGGAGGACCAGGAAAGTGGGTGGCATATGAGCCCCGTGGAAACACAGGGACTCCTCTCCAGTCCTGAAGTTGATAGGATTGAAAGGAAGTCAGCTCACAGTGCCGGGCTCGAGGAACTCCCCGTGTGTTGTGCTGGCCATGCCATTTCCAGGAGCACTGGTGCCTTTGCCACAGTTGATGTTAAACGGTCAAAAGGCTCCCTGGCCCAGAGTTCCTGGAGAGCTGTATATGATCTGGGTGAAGACACCTGTTCCCTCTCCCTCGCTCCTTCCTCATGAGCAAAAAGCGCAAAGCAGAGTGAGGATTGGAAAGAGCCCCTTATAGTTATCTGAAGTTACATAAGACCACTTGTATTTTCAGGTTAAAATAGTCATATTTGCATATTAATTGTATATGTATGGTAATGGGAAAAACAAAGTAAAATTGGCAACATTTGCTCTGAGCACATTTATTTCTTTCTGAAAAATAGTGTTTGCAACTAGCTATCTTTCCCCAGACTTTTTGGTTAGTAAAACCTAATTTCTGTTGGCCGTTTTTGGTAGTTGCTGGGTATGATTGCCATGTGTTCAACGGAGTTCTTAGAAGAATCAAAAGCTTGGTGTCTGAGAATCCCAGAGGGAGAAAGAGACTTAGATGTTCTCTAGCGCTGCTCTTGGTTTACTGAAGAGGCCCCGTGGCTGAGGGTGGGGGCCGCGCCTGTCCACCACTGCTCAGCAGCAGCCTGGCCCAGTACTCACACTTTCCACTTCTCAGTCCAGTGTTGTCACCATGACTTATTTGCTAAGACATTTCTGCTGCTAACTTTCTAAATTTAAGCCTACTTTTTTCCATTACGGTTATAAATCCTTGTCCACATGCAACATGCCTGTGTCCAGTTAGTAGTTCCCAACCTCTGAACAGTTAATACACGCTTAATCCACACTAAATCCACACTAACCAAACATGGAGTGCAGGCAAGCTCCTTTGCATGTTCCAGGTGTTTCTCAAAGTTTTTCAACATTGTGCCAGCCAGTTTGAGAGAGCACCTCCAAATCTCCCTCCTTCTGCCTTTCAGAGTCTGTTTATCAAAGATAGAGGTGACCCTCTGGCTTTGTGGTGACAGTCTGGGGCTTTCTACGGCCGTAGCTCATCCTGAGAGGCTGTGTGCTCCTGAGTGTGGCTCAGCTGCCTTGAGTCGTGTTCAGTGTGCTGGGCTTAGCAGGGGGAGATGAGCAAATGACTACTTCTCGGCTTAGTGATCTGTTTGAAATACAACTGATGAGAGCATATCTCCTCTTTCAAATGCCTTCTAAATAGGAAGGAAGAAAGAGTCAAAGATGCCCCTCACCCTGTCTTTCTCCCTTGAGGTTTTATTTAAAAAAAAATTTTTTTTTTTGAGGCAAGGTCAAAGTTGTCTTATGTTTGTAAAAGAAAAGTAAGCTAGATATGGCACTTGGCAGGGAGGCGGGGGACAGGGAAGAAATGAGTTCAAAAGGAGGAGGCACGGGAACTGCGTACTGCATGGAAGGTGAGAATTTACCACAGTTGCACACGAGGCAGATGGGTGCAGAGCTGGTCCTTGCTGGTCCTTGCTCCAGAAGGACGGGGAGACTGTGCACTGGGGTAAGAAGTGAGATGACGTACCCGCTCTGGGCACCTTTCCTCGGGCTGGATGGAGGAACCATGGTGCTATGGAAGATTGGCCCCTGCAAACAGCCATCTTCTAGCCTTGTCGGGACTTGCGGAAGCTTTCTTGTTTTCCTCAATAGGAGCAGTCCTGAGATTGAGGTGGGGCCCCCAATAGTTTTAGACCAGGCATGTGAAAGCAGCACCCAAGTAGAACCGATACTGAGGTTCCTGGAAAGGCTGTGGCTAGAAGGTTAGAGTTAGGGTAGGCCAGACAGGGTGAGAAGAGGGCCGAGGGCAGAAGGGGAGGACAGGGCGATGGTTAGCGGGTGGCAGCTCACTAGCTTTACAGAACCGAATTCTTGAGATCCTTTTCTAATCGCAACTCCTTCACTCGTGCTCAGGTGAATGGAGTGAGGCCCTTTACCCCTTGCTGACCACCCTCACAGACTGCGTGGCCATGATGAGTGACAAGGCCAAGAAGGCCATGGTCTTCCTGCTCATGCAGGACAGCGCCCCCACCATCGCGTCCTACCTGAGCCTGCAGTACCGCCGCGACGTGGTCTTCTGTCAGACCGTAAGTCCTCGGAGGGCCATGCGGGTGGCCACGGGCTCCTCCCACCTAGAAGAAACAGGCTTGGAAGCCCTTGTCCCTCTCCCATCCCTGGGCAAACCACACACAGCCACGTTTTCTTCTGCCTGTTATTCTCTAAGCTGACCTAATGGCTGGGTTGGCCCGCAAAGAGGAAGCCTACTCCATCCGTAGTGTGTGTTGCTCCTAAAGAGCTGGCCCTTGGTGCAGGTGGGCTCTGCACCAAGGTGGTGGCAGGCACCACGGGCCTCTGTGCCATCTTTTTCTTTTTTTCCTGCAAAGGGATTTAGCAAGGGCAGCAGGGATATTTGCTTCAGTCGGTCTGCTTTCCATTCATAAAACAGCAGGCGCCTTCTGGCTTTGGCAGAACTGTTTTAGTGGTTTCTGTTCTTTCAGCGAAGTGAAGTGTGCAGGTGAATATCACAAGTGAAGAAGGCCAGTGGTCTAACTTGCCACATCAGGACAGCGAGTACGGTGGGCTGGCTCTGTGGTCCCCACCCTTGCCAAGAGGCCTGTTTCATCCCACAGAAACCTTCCATAGAGGAAGCAGAGGGGCCGCGTTCTCTCACTTCTGTTCTTTGTTGTGACTAACCAGTTTCCATCCAGAGCTGGTGTGGATCTGTGAGAAGATAGGCCCTTTCACCGTGGGGAATTGATTCTGGGCTTCCAGAAGGTCCCAGCCCAGGAATAACCTCGGGCAGGGCAGGTCAGAAGGTGGGTCAAAGCCATACCCACCTTTGGGAGTGAAAGGCGCAGAAAGCCCACAGTGTTGCGTGTCCTGCCCGCCTGTGGCCTCTGCCCACTGAGGTCCCTTTGAGCAGTGGAAACAGGAACTTGGTGCAGAGTTCTCATGAAGGGACTACTGCCTGGTGAGCAGATGTCTGCTGTTCTCGTGTGCCCCCCACAGCTGACCGCCCTCATCTGCGGCTTCATCATCAAGCTGAGGAATTGCCTGCATGACGATGGCTTCTTGCGGCAGCTCTACACCATCGGGCTGCTGGCGCAGTTCGAGAGTCTGCTGAGTACCTACGGTGAGACGCCCGTGGATCCAGGTGGCAGCAGCGGGCCGTCCTTCCTTCCCAGATGTTAGAATGAACTCCAGCACTCTCGGAATGTGCAACGGGGAACCCGGGGGAAGTCTGGACAGTCGCGCACTTGGTCCTTGGTTTGTGGTGGTGGCCTTGTTCCGCATCTTGGAGATCTTTCTGGTGGAGGATGGTTGATGCCGTCTGACCAGGCTTCTGATTTGTTCCTACTCGGCCTCATATGCAGCAATGCCTGTGCACAGAAGGCCCTGCGAGCCCAGTTCCACAGCCTCTGAATTGCCTGGAGAGCTGGGCCAAAGGGTAGAGGAGTTCAGTTAATAGAGACTTCCAGATGCCCTCAGTGAGGCTCTCTTCCCCCTTGGTTTCTTCTTAGAAGATGAAATGGGCCTTTGTAAAGGTATTTGTTAATCTTTGGAGTTATGGGACACTGAACAGGTATCCATCCCCGTGCAGTGGGAGTCAGTGGCTGCCGCAAAGCCATTCTGCTGGCCCTCTTTCCGTCTGGAGCTGGCATGGCCTTCTGAGCTCCTCTACTGCCCTTTGCTTGACCACAGAAGGGTGCAGAAGGGTAGTGTGCTTTTCCCAGCTGCGCCAGAAGCGCAGGCGGGGAGCGGGGAGTGAGCAGCAGGGTTTACCCACAGAGCAGTGAGTCCCTGTCCACACCCTCCACCCTTGAGCTTGCACCCTTCCACCTGACGGCCTCCTTCTCTCTCTTGTGTCCAGGTGAGGAGCTGGCGATGCTGGAGGACATGAGCCTTGGAATCATGGACTTGAGGAACGTGACCTTTAAAGTCACTCAGGCCACTTCTAATGCATCAGCTGACATGCTGCCTGTGATCACAGGAAACCGGTAGAAATGTTTATTCAGAGCTCTTCAAGCCAGAGCAGTGTTTTTCATTTGTTTATTTCATGGGATGCACTGTTCCTTTGTTTTATTTTTATTCTGTTTCACTGTCTTAAAAGCAGTGATCACAATGCCCCATGTTAATTCAACTTCTGTAAAAGTCTGACTGGGGTTTCTGTGCTGCCCAGAGGCTCACATGGTGTCCCTCCCTGTCTGGCCCTCTAGTGTGTGGGCCTCACCCCAGCTCTTCCTGTCTCCACTTTTTTCTAGCGATGGGTTTAATGTGCGGATCCCTCTGCCAGGCCCGCTGTTTGACTCCCTGCCTCGGGAGATCCAGAGCGGCATGCTGTTGCGGGTGCAGCCTGTCCTCTTCAACGTGGGCATCAACGAGCAGCAGACACTGGCTGAGAGGTGCGTGCCCTGCTCCTGGGCCCTGAGCGGCTGGAGTGATCATGGAGATGATGTAGAAACTGCATTTGCCCCTCTCTGCAGGTTCCCGTGCATCCTTCCTTCCTTCAGCTGACATTCTCTCACGCAAGCATTAACCCAGCACTGTCTTTGGTTCTAGGGACACAAAGATACAGGTGTGTCTCTGTTCTCAGTGACTTAGGCTGGTAGAGAGGTGTGGATCTGATGATGAAGATAAATGTGGGGAGTTATAGGTCCTGAGTCAGGTCACGCAACAAGATCTAAGAGGGGCCACAGAGGAAGTGGACACACACACACACACACACACACACACACACATTATTTTTTTATTACTGTGTTGGGGATCAAACCCAGGGTCTCACACTTGCTAAGTATGTATTCTACCACTGAACTATGCTGCTAGCTCCTGAAGCCTGAAGCAGGTTTTAAAGTACGAGTAAGGGGTTCGATAAGGAAGTGGAGGGGGAACTGGGGAGTCTCAGGCCAAGAAGTCTGAGCAAAGGCCTGGTGGGGAGAAAACAGCATAGGGGTTTGGCCCAGGATCTAGGCAGTGACTGTGGTGAAGACAAAGGCCTTATGTCATGTGCCCAGCCCTGAGCGATGCCTTATAATCTCCCCTCCAGCATCACTTGGCATGCTACAGAGGCGAGCCGTATGCCTGTGTGTGTGGAGTGGAAGAGGTGGGTCAGGCGGTGTTGCCTGTAATGGTCTTCCACTAGTAAATGAAAATTTTTTCCCACGTGTCATGTGCATTCATGTGATGTGTGTGTTTAGCTTAAAAAGATATCTGAAAGTACTTTCTATTAAGGGAATTTGGTCTCCAGGATAATGGGCCATGTTCCTGCTGGCCCTTTGGAACCCAGTGGTCAGTGTCCATGGACCCTAGGTGTGTGGTCACCCCCACTTAGGCAGCATGCCGTGCAAGGTGGGCAGTGTTGGGGAACTTCTAGGAGGTAGGATACAATCAGACTTGCATGTAAAGTAGGTCATTCTGGTGGCCATGGCTGGAAGGATATGAGGGGGACATGTATGCTAGGAAGTTGCTGGAGAGGGCAGGCCAGGGGTGGCACCCTGGATCAGGCAGTGGTGGTGATATGCAGGGGCTCTGAGCAGGGTCTGACTGGAAAGGCCAGAAGGCTAGGTGGAAGGATCCAGCTGCTAGCCAGCTGCAGTGGCAGTGAGGAGATAGACCAGCTACACCCTGGCTTCTAGGCTGGTGAGTGAGAGAGGCAGGACCAGGACTGCGCCATGTTCACAGCAGATGGTGACCGGGCTTGGGCTGAGGCTCCAGCGAGGAAGCAGAGCCAGAGGAGCCCCCTCATGGAATCTTAGCAGTAGGTATCGACAGGTGTTCCCCACACCCAGCAGCTGTGGAGCAGTTTCTGGAAAGGCTGGGTCAGCTGAAGCAGCAGAGGGCAAGTGGAGGAGGTGGAGAGTGCCAGCCTTGGCTTGGTCCCTCATGTGCTTCTAGCACCCTGGCCAGCGGGCTTGTTTTAGTGCCGTGGAAGAGTGTGCCGAGAAGGGACGCTGCAGACACAGGGCAAGGATGACACTAAGGAAGCATGTGATGAGAGGAAAGGGCATTGTGGGCTCGGGTTGGTCAGGCTGTGCCCCGCGAGTGGGAGACCTGCCCTCAAGGGATGTCCTACAACTGCAGAGAGGCTGATGCTCAGGGAGACATGAAGCAGGGTTGTGTCAGGACAAATCTGGGGCCCCAGTTCTAGGACTTCAGAGCCCTTAGATTTTTTGTTGTTGTTTGTTTGTTTTAAGAGAGAGGGACAGTGAGAGAAAATCAGTTTTATTTAGTTTTTCACGTGGCTTTTGTTGCTCTGACACTTTGTTGTGTACGTGGTGTTGGGATTCAAACCCATGTCCTTGTACATGCCAGTCAAATGCCATAACCACTGAGCCACTGCTCTGGCCCAAGAGCCTGTAGCCATTTGGCACAAACATAATTGCAGCATGCAGGTGGATACAGGGTGACCTGTGTGACTAGAAGCAAGTAGGAGCCTCAGATCACCCCAGAGGGACAGTTGGTTATTCACCTGGCAGACCAAGAGTCACTCGAGATCTGAGTACAGGGCTGTGTCCTTACTCCCCAGCCACACCTCACTGCCAGTCCATATCCTAAGGACCTCTGGGGTAGGAAGACACAAAGATTGTGAGCTGAGTGGCTGTGTTCGCATGCCACACAAAGCAGGCCTTTCAGGCTTTCAGGCCTTCGGGTCTGGTACAGGCCATCTCCTGATAATCTCCTAGGCACATCTGTAACACAGGATACACCATTGCTGACCATGAAAACGTATTTAAACTGGTCACCCATACTGTAGAGATGACTCGATGCTCAGGAAAGTGGATCAGAATTTAGATGTGAGCAAGAAATGTTAGAATCGATGTTGTTAGCTTTCATGCAGTTCTGTATGTGTTTGAAGGAAGTAACTCGAGCCAACTAATGGTGTCCCCTTAACCTCTCAAGGTTTGGTGATACATCTTTACAAGAAGTTATCAATGTGGAGAGCTTGGTGCGGTTGAATTCCTACTTTGAGCAGTTCAAGGAAGTTTTGCCTGAGGATTGTGAGTATTCCTTCACTCTGGAGGGCTCCACCCCTGGTCATTTCCCCACTGTGGATGTCTGATCTCACCTCTCTGCTTATCGACCTTCCTGATGCCCTTAGCCGTGTGTGCGCCTATGCGTGCGTGTGTGTGTGTGTGTGTGTGTGTGTGTGTGTATTTGTGTTGAGCTGTTGCTTCCTTATCTCTCACACCTATGTGGCAGCCTGTTCACCTTACCTCTGGCTGGCTGGAAACCCAGCTCCCACCCAGAGAAGCTCCCCCGGTACCGCAGCCCCCATGCATCTCTCTTCCAGTGTGCATGATATGGGGCTTTCCACAGCGCTGTCAGAAGCACCGTCCCTCATTAACATATTTAGTGGTAGACATTATGCACCTGCTGTTAGGACACAGGGACTCAGGACCCACCCTTGGCCCAGAGGATATACATGAGCTGCCCACACTCCCCTCTCACTAGGGCTTGGAGAGTCAGATGCTGACAAGATACTCCTTGCTGAGTGTTGGGGGCAAGATGGCTCCACCATGGTGTCCCCTGGAGGTAGCCATGGTCATTGTTCTACTGAGGCACAACTCCCTGTGCCCCCAGGGAAGATAGGGCTCTGGCAGCTGCAGAGAACTCCAGGAAAAACCCAGGGCTGCGCAGCACAACCTTTACCCATGAATTCCCCAGATTCAGCCCAGCCAGCTTACTGGGTGCCTGCCACGTGTAAAGTATGTCAGCCAGAGGGAACATGCGACCTGGGCCTTCTCTGAGGGAAGGCCATTCAAGGGCATGTACTGCTGCCAGTGCAGGCACCTCTCCAGCCACAGGGTCATCCCACTGGGCTAAAGGAGACCCAGGCTGCCCTGGAGCTGGGCCAGATTCCTCTTGTGGGCTGGGAAGCTGTGGGCTTCGTTTGCCTTGTGTTAGATGGTGAGGTAGATCTTGGAGTTAGGAGATGTTAGTGAAGCAGTGAACAGTTGCAGGTCTCTGTGGGCTAAGTTTCTGCACTCCTTTCTTCTGGGTCCCACAGCAGCCCTGAAAGGTCCACTTCACTGCCCATGTGAGATGAAGAAAGGGTTGTCAGGCCCTGAAGCCAGTGTGCTTGGTCAGTGCAGGGTGCCATCCTGTTCGAACGAACCATGCCAAGGACCTACCTTGGGGCCAGATGGAGGCGTTTGTATCTACTGGGTAGTGCTCAGGAGGGAAGTGTGGGTTGGGACCAGCTGCCTTTCCACTGGTTCACAAGTGTGCTGGTTGGATTGGAGGACACAGGTGGCAGTTAGCCTGGGGGAGGCTGAGAGACATCAGCTGAGACCTCATTTTGCTCTCCGAGCCTCACCTGGTGCCATCATGGGCATGGAGAGGAAGTATTCAGGAAGGTTCCAGACTGAGTATCTGTACCACAGGGACTTTTCAAAGCCAGTACTGCAGAGCAAGAGAGGGATATGCCAGGTAAGGAGCGACAGGACAGGCCAGTTCTGGGTGAAGGTTGTAGCAGGAATGGCGGCCCTAGTAAGGACAGGGTGGGAGGAGACGAGCCAAGCCGAGGCCATAGCTGACTGAGGCTGTGACCTGGGCATACCGCCCAGGGAAGTACAGATGTGGAGCCACCAAGTGAATCCCTCTGGCTGAGTTCACTGACAGTCTAAATGAGAAAGGGTCTGAGGATGGAATGTGGAAGAGGCCACATGCTCCAGAGATGGGTGGGGAAGGAAGGATTCCATAGGATGGCCAGACAGGGAGTCATTGGTGAGCTTGAAGGAGGGCAGGAGGGCACAGGTTGGCTCTGAACTGGGGAACAGTCCCTGGTGCTCTCTCGGGACAGTCACAGAGTGGTGAGGGGTGGCCTGTGGGATCAAGTGGGTGATGAAATGGTGCTGTTTTGGAATGGACCCCTCTGACCCAAAGACTGGCAGTGACTGGAGGGACAGGGCTAGGGGAGGTTGGTAACACCCTGGAGCTCTTTGGCAATGGCACTATGCTTAAAACCTGAGGAGCTAGAGAAGAGGGTTAGAAGATGTGAGATGATGACAGCTATAGACCAAGGTCCAGGAGAGCCCAGGTAGAGGTGCCCTGCTAATAGAGGTAGGGATGAAATGAAGGAACACCTGCTCTTGAGTGGGGTAGCTCCCAAGGAAGGTAGGCACAGGATCAGGGGCATGACGGGAGATGCGGCATGGATGCATCAGCATCTCGGAGGCCCCTCCCCAGGCCAATCTCAGCGTGCCACAGCCAGGGTCAAATGAGTTAAGAATGAGGACACTCCAAGGACTCAGCTGCAGGTCATCCCTAATGTGGGAGAACAGGGACCTAGTTGCTGAGGCCCTTGTGTTTTTCAGCCGTGCTCCTAGTCAGGAATAACAGATTCCTTAGATCCTCACCGGGTGTCTGGCCCTCTGCTCCCCTCTGTACGTGGCTGATCTGATCTGATGGTTGCAGCAGCCCATGAAGGGGGCTGGTCTTGCATGTACTCGCAGAGGAGGGCCCCAGCATGAGCTCCCCAGGAGCTGGGTCAAGCCAGGCAGCATCTTTTGCCAACTGCCATAGGGACAGACTGTGGACTGGGGGGACAGGAGCATTAGCAGGGAACCAAGAAGGTGAGCAGGGAGGGAGAGACTGGAAGGCGGGTGGGGAGGAGACAAGCTCATCTTTAGGAAGGTGCGTTCTGCTTCAGCACTTTGGAGTGCTGGCAGTTAGGTGTTGCTGAGGCCCCCAGAGATGTTAAAGTAGACCAAAGATGAAAGCCAGGAGCGGGCACAGGAGCAGAGGACAGGAAGCTGGGGGCAGTGGCCTATGTCCCTTTTTGTCTTGGGAGAGAACTGCTGGTCTGGACAGTTGAGATGATGGAGCCCACCCAGCCAAACACCCCAAGCTTGTATGGTCTGTCAGTGGGCCGCTATTTAATAAAGTGAGGGCCGCCTTGCTGGGGAGGCCCAGGAGAGGCCGCAGCTGCTCTTGGACATGGTCATGGTGTCTGCTCTGCGGCAGATGGCTTGATTCACCTTGTCTGGGCTCCCACAGCCTCCGTCACAGAGCTCCTCACAGACAGGAGGCTTCCTCCTGTTTCTCTGGTTCTGCCCAGGACCCTGACCCATGCGGCACTGTGTCATACCAGGAGCCTGAAACAACCATCCCAGGATCTTGCATCCCCGAGGGCGAGGGCTATGGTGGAAGCTGTGTGTGTGGTTAGATCCCAGAGGCCACGACTTAGTGGATTTGAGGGCTCAGGCTGTTTCCTTAGTTGTGACCTTGAGGCTCTGCTCTTTGTCTTTGATAATCCCAGTGCTAGAAGATCCCAGAGTGCCTTCAGGAATGGTTGGGTTTTCGTTGGTTTTATCTGCTTAGGTGAGGCGAACACCTGACAGGTGTTCAGGCTGAGGGGGCCCGGGAGGGCCCTGGAGACTGCCATAGTGGAAGAGGAAAGCTAGTAGAAAGAGCGAGGAGTCAAGGAGTGACCTCCCTCCGTTCATAAATATGTTCCTCCTGTAGGTGAAGGCCCTCCCTGCAGGAGCTACACTTTCCAAGAGTTCCCCAGTTTCCAGAATGCTTGAGATCCACTGGCTCACATGTCCTCAATCCCTGGCAGAGGTTCTGGAGACCAGATGGGTCATCTTTCTCCCTTCCTCCCAACCACCTCCTCTGGGAGGGGTCCTAGAGCACAGTATGTATAAGAAGTCCCTTAGTTTGTCCTCTCCAGGCCCTTGGAAGAGCTGAAGGGAGATGAAGTGACTGCCCTTTGAAGGTGACACTAATATAGCAGTGAAAGAAGTGTCCAATGGCTCTGTACCTCTCTCCCTTCTTGCTTTGGCTCTGAACTCATCATTTCCCGTTTCCTTTGTAGCAGCGTCCTCAGCATTGCTTCTCCCACTCCCACAGACTCTTCTTATCTTCCAGGTCTACCTCGATCCCGAAGTCAGACCTGTCTGCCAGAGCTGCTGCGGTTTCTGGGTCAGAACGTCCATGCCCGGAAGAATAAGAACGTGGACATCCTCTGGCAAGCCGCTGAGGTACTCTCTGTAGTGAAACGGTTATAGCCACACCTGCCACCAGTCATAACAAAAATAATAATGAGTGGAAATCTCAGCCAGGGTGGAGAGAACAAATTCTTCCCTGTGGGCACAAGGGAAAATCACAGAACGTGACCCGAGATACTGAATGTTGCCTGTAAGTTCGTTGCGTTAAGCTGCCAGGATTCCCATAAGCTTGACTCTCTGTGTCTGGGGGACATTGAGCCAGGCTGATGGAGTGGGTGCCTTTAGCCCACACAGTCAATACCAGCTCAAACTCACTGTCTCCTTTGGCTTGAAATGGGTTTAAGGGAGACTGGGATGGCTTTTCAGGTCTCTTCAAGCAGTTCTAACCTGCGTTGCCATTCTGATCTCATTTCTCCAAGAGCTTAACACTGCAAATATTCTTTTATAACTTTGTGGAATTCCAAGTCACAGCTCTGGGTCTGGGTCTCAGAGCAGTTTCCTACCTAATCACTCAGCTCACTCTTGATGAGGGTATGGGTGTAAATCATGTTTGTGACAGCACAACCTGCCCAGTCCTGGGACTCAGGGGCAGGTGCCAGGGTTCCCAGAGCTTCTCTTTTCTGGATCTTACTTCATTTCTGTGTATGAACAGTCTGCTAAAGAGCTGGAACACCATCAGTCTGATGTGACCCTTCAGTTCACAGATGGGGAGAGCTGGCCAGAGCCCCAGAGCTGGCAGGTGGGAGCCTGGTGCTGCAGCTGCCCTCCTGGGCAAGGATGTGCCTCTGGCCAAGCTGCCTGCCCTCTGTTGCCTCACGTTAGCTCTGGATGCACCGTCTATCCGTGTATCATTCGAATTGTTTTGGAGTCTAGTTAGAGTTCCTGCTTATGCCTCTCATATTTGAGTCATGAAGTCAGCAACCTATAGAATGTAGTGAGCTCCAGTTCAAGTTTGTCCTTATTTCATCAGCTATGATTTCGAATATGATTTCAAAACTTGTGTTTTACTCTCACTAGCTTTGGGTCTACTTAGGTCTTTTTTTTTTTTTTTTTTAACTGCCGGAAGAAGCCTATTTATCTGATTGTCCCATCTGAAGTAGGCCCTTGTCTTTAGCTAGACCTGCTCCTTAGGGCTTCACTGTGTTTATAGCTAGTGTTTATATCTAGTGGCTTTGCTGGCCTGAGAAGCAGGGGTGACACTGTTTTCAGGACAATAATTCTAATATTTTCCTGGAGTACAACAGGTTAGCTGGGAACCCACCATTGTATAGCTTGGGGTGATTTTTCATTAAATACCAGCCTTGCTCTCACAGTACAGTGTCTGGTTCAGGGTCGCAGGCCTTTATCTAAAGCTCTTATGGCCAAATGTTTTGGGATTCATAGATTTTTCCGATTTTAGGGAAGTGGTATGGTACAAAGTTGTGTACCATGCAGAGTTGTGTGTAATAGACATATTACATACATGTACAGAAATAGTCATCCTATGGCACTCTGGGGGATCAGTTCCAGGGCCCCTCACAGATACCACAGTGCGCGGATGCCCCGTTGAATCCCTTACATGAAATGACGTCTTATTTGCATATGTGTATTATTACACATCCTCTCGTATTCTTCAGGTCATCTCTAGGTTACTTTTAACACCTAATAGAATGTGCACGCTGGGTCAATAGTTGTTGTAATGACAAGGAATGGTCAGCACAGATGCAGGTTTTCGTTTAGATTTTTGATCTGCAGTTGACAGACTCCACAGATGCAGAATCTGTGGATACCGAGGGCCAACTAGAATTTATAGTTCTTGGGGAAGTCGAGGGCAGCCCTGTAGAATCATTTGTATTTCCTCGTTGAAAAATATGAACACAGACACACACACATAAATATATAAAGTATAAGTGATCTCACATCAGCTCAGGTCTGGTTGTGCTGCCAAGTGAGGCTGCCACAAACTTACAAAGGTAAAAAGCCTCTTCACTTTTCAAGCTTACTGGACTTGGGACTTGTGAACCTAGGGCAGTATCTAGTGGTGCAGAGGAACTGTCCAAAGCATCCTTCCCACTGAGAGAAGAGGTGCACGGGAGGTTTCCCGGTCTTGGGGATGCCCCGCTCCAGCCCGTGCGAGCCGTGCAGTTGTAGGAGGGGTCATGTTGCTGTCTAGCACTTACCCAGGGCCCCCAGGGAGGTGGAGGTGGAGGATGGTGGGAAGGGCCTGTGGGTTAGGAGGTGGCTCCTCTGAGCTGTTCCCGTCTGTGTGGGTGAAGGAGAGTGGAGACCAGTGGGTCTGTCCCTGTCTTCCACAGAGGTCTGGAGACCTGGCCAGGGACAAGGGGACCCTGTGAGAGGCCCTGTTCTCCTCTGAGTGGGTCATCTTCAATGCCTTCTCTCCTCCGGGTATCAGCAGTAAAGGGCTAGGTGTGCCAGGAAGGTTCCAGGATCGTTTGGAAGGGAACAGCTGGAAAGGGTCAGTGAAGAACATGATGTTGCAAAGGGAAGGCTGGGCTTAGGAGTGTCCCTTAAGAGAGGGCAGCCACTTGAGGGACAGGATGGCATGAATGAGGGCAGAGCCCTCAGACTGCAGGGCTTTCTAGGGCTCATGTTTGTGTGTGACTTGGTTTCTGTCCCCAGCTCAGCAGGACGTGGACTTGGGGAGGGAAGCATTCAGACTAGGACTGGGCCTGGAGTTCACATGTCCCTGCCAGGCTTGTCAGGAGCCTCCCTGGGGAGCAACCCTCCTAAGCACAGCCCATTTCCTGTTGGCAGATCTGCCGCCGCCTTAATGGGGTCCGGTTCACCAGCTGCAAGAGCGCCAAGGACCGCACAGCCATGTCGGTGACCCTGGAGCAGTGCCTGATCCTGCAGCACGAGCACGGCATGGCCCCACAGGTCTTCACGCAGGCCCTGGAGTGCATGCGCAGGTGAGTGCCGCTGCCAGGCCGCCCGCCCGCCGCCCGTGTAAACTGCAGATGAGCTGGTGCCTGGCTGGGCCCAGGCACGCGGCACACTTGAGTTTGACCACTGGTCAAACTATTGGCCCTGTCAAATTCGGGCAGCGTTCTCTCATAAGGCCAGGTGGAAGCCCTTGCAGTCCTTCTGAGTAGGACTGCACTGAAACATGGAAGGGTGGGCAGGCTGGGGCCAGGAAGTTAAACAGGAGCGACACTTGTGGCATCCCAAAGCCACCTGCCTGGCTGTGGGTGGGACTTAAGGCCCATGCTTTCTTAGCAGGCCTCTGCTGTTTGCATAGGGGACCCTGTGCATGGCTCTGGCCTCCCCTGAGTGGGTCATCTTCAGTGCCTTCCACATGCGCATTATATTCTTCCAAACTTGAGTGAAGAGACACGTCTGCAGGTTGCACTGGTTTGCTCTGCTTCCCCTCTAGCAGTGGGCACAGTTTGCTTTTATGGCAAAGTGTCCAGTGAGTGTTTTATGGTGACAGCTGTCAGTGTGTCCTGGCCACCTCACCCTAATGATGTCCTGATTCTGAGGCAGCAGGCGTGTTTGCAGAATGAAACCCAGAACTCAAACTGTCCACTGTTGATCGATGCCTTGTTCAAGCACTGCTGGGCAGCCCCTACCTCACATACCAAAAGAAAGGATAAGAAACCTGGCTTTCCTGTCTCCTTCGATGTAGTCACCAATGCTGTTAAAGTCTTGTTTCCAATGGTCACTTCTATTGAATGTTCTGTATCATTTGTCCTCTCACCAAATTCTTTGAAGCGTTCAATTCTCTTATCCTTTCTGTATGTTTCTGCTGTTTGACCTTCTCACAAGAGTGCACAAAAGCGTTGCATAAGCTTGTGCCTCTTGATGACAGCATTTTGTAAAATGGCATCATTTTGTCCATTTTCTTTCCGAGTTCTTCCAAACCTCTCTGTTAAAGATAACCATTTCTCCAACCCTTTGGCCCTATCAATGGATAAGCAGCGGACACACAGAGATCCCTACTCTGGAGTACTTTTTAAAAAAAATACTTGATTAGGGTCCCGTTTCCAGGAGCTTGAGTGACCTGCAGGCTCCACGTCCAGTGTCACCCTGGTGCTGCATCGTGATGGGAGGGGCTGCTGGAGCTGCAGACCCCTGCCAGTGAAGAGGTGAGGAAGAGCCAGGCAGGGATTGTGGAGGCAAGGACCGGGGTCAGGTCCAGTCAGTAAGTGAGGCCCCAAGTTAGGCCTGTTGCTCTCCAGTTTTGAACTTTTGACAATTTCAGCAAAAACAACAGTCCATTCTGACCATATCTGAGCATCAGGGTCTCAGGAGACCAGGAGAAAAGTGACCTGAGAGAGACCTAGTGTAATGCAGGGCTGCTAAGCCCATATTTGGGAGGGCCACTGCACCCACCTGCTTCCAGCCAACTTGTAGCTTTATGTACAGGACAGCTATTTTATTTTGTGTGTGTGCGTGTGCACACGTGCACACACATGCATGCGGATTGAACCTTAGGGCTTCAAGCATGCTAATAATCATATACTGTACACTAAGCTACATCCCCAGCCCAAGATAGCTATTAGAACTGTTAATAGCACACAAAGTACTTTTTGTAACTTTTAATCACATAAGTAATTGATACTCCTATTAGGAAAATTAGAAAACACAAATACATACACACTCCCTGCAAAGGAACCCTCTACTCCTTCTATTACCAAGTAGCCATGCTAACATTTGGTGCATGTCCTTTCGCAGATGGGTGGGTGGATGAATACACACATACGTACTTACACACATGCATGCATATGTGTGGGTGTACATGTGGTCTGCCATTCCCTGAACAACACACAAACCATATACACATGCACAAATAAATGCAGCTACATGCACAATTTGGCCTGTTGTGGCCTACTTTTCTTTTCTTTTGTACTGGAGATTGAACCCAACTGCATTTTTCCATTAAGCCTCATCCCTAGCCCTAGCTTATTTATTTATTTATTTATTTGTGAATGACAAGGTCTTGCTGAGTTGCCAAGGCTGGTCTTGAACTCAGGATCCTCTTGTCTCAGCCTCCTGAGTTGCTGGGATAACAGGCGTGCACCACTGCACCCAGCTGTAGCCTAGTTTTTTCGTTTAACTATTGTGGGCATTCTTTTCAGTTTAATAAATATAGATCTAATTCCCTTTAACACATCATGATATATCTAATTTATTGGCTATTTAAGTTGCTTATGATTTGACAGCATTATAAATCAAGGATTTAGTGAATATCCTTAGTATTTTCCTACCTGCATTTGCCTAATTGATTCTTTAGGTTAAAGAGCATAAACCTTTGTGAGGATTTATAGTAGTTTTAATACAAATTGGCAAGCTGCTCCCACACCAGTAGCACTCCTGCCCACAGTGTTGGGGTGCCTGTCCGTCACTCTCACCAGGAGCTGGCATTGATGCCCTCCTCTGAGCGCTTTGGAGACTGTAGTCCAGGGTACCTTTCTGTGCTCCTGAGGGGACCCAAGGCCCTGAGCAGGAAAGACCTCACTCACTAGGGTTGGGTACCCTTCCCTTGACCTTCCTCTGCCTCTCAACCCAGCCCCTGCCTCCTTAGAGATGGCTAAGTTTGCCTATTTTTTCCTAGATTTTCTAGAATCTCTACAGTGGACATTTCTTACTTTAGTAGTTATATATAAAGTCATAAAAATAAATCAAATCTTGAGTCACATCAGCTCTGCCTGCCCCATCACCCTCAGCACCAGCCAGGGCACAGTGTCTCCAGCTTTTGTTCTGACTGTTTTCTGGATTGTCCCCCACGGAGAAGACATGTACCTATTAGTTTACTGCAAGCCTGAGGTCGCTGGGCCACTAGCTGGCATCTGGCCACAGTGACGGCCAGCACCCACAGGCAGGGATGATCCCTGCCTTGCTCTTGGGTGGGGGAATACACTTGGCTTCTCTTGCTTTCCCACTCAGGTTTTTTTGGAAGGAAGAGTGGGGCACGCAGGTGGGGGGGACAGGGAAGGAGCGAAACTGACACCTAGCTGACTCTGGGAGACAGAGAGCGTGGCGGCCAGTGTGGTGCTGTGAATGTCCAGCAGCAGGCCTTCTCCAGAACAAGTCCTGATCTGTAGCAGCTCCCACTTTTTGTGGCATAAATAACTCACCAGGGCCCATTTCAGCCTCCAGTGTGGAGCTGGGAGATCGACGCACTCAGCTTCCATGAGCTTTGAGAGCTGAGTGGCCACCACCAGAGGGGTTGCCATCAGGGCTGAAGCTCTCTCAGAGCGGGCCTGCCTGGGTAGCCACAGTGACCCACCAGCCTGCTCTGGCAGGAAATGTGGGCGTCGGTCGGCGCTTGGCAGGGAGCGTCCCTGTGAGGTCAGCATACTCCAGGGCATTGCGGCCCCTCCGCAGGCGCCGGAGGACTCAGCTGAGGGAGGACTTGGGCTTTTGCCTACCCATCTCCATGTGGCCTGTCCCAGCTGCCTGCTGTGTGTCTTGGGACCTCCGGCTGTGTGCTCTTGCAACTTGGGAGGCATGGATGTGGCTTCAGAGCCCCGTGGTCCATGGTACCGTCTCACTGCAGTGCATTTCTTTTCCTTTTTTTTTTTTGGTACTGGGGATTGAACCTCACCAGTGCTATACCTCCAGCCCCCAGTAAATTCCTTCTTTAACACCAAAAGGGGAGAAAAATAAAATTTCCAGTGTGGGGTCAGTTGGACTTCATTCTCAGGCGTGTGCTCACGCCTGCAACTGTGAGCCTGCGCCCCGGGCAGGCCTGGGGCAGCACTGCATTTGTTGTCTCGGGTGAATGTTTTCTGTTTTGCAGTTAATCAAGAGGCAGCTTTGGCCAGCTTGGCCGTGCCAGCCGCTGCTCAGGCATCTGTGAGAAGGTCAAACCCCATGGTTCTTCATGTTCAGCTTGTGTCTCAGAAATGCCCGTCTGCAGCATGTGGGGCATGGTGGGCGGCATGGAGCTGTGCTTGGCCAACCGAGAGAGAGTGAACATGGAAAACCATTTTTCAACCTACATGTGTTTGTTTTCAGTAGACTGCAGTATTTTTTCTTATTTTCACTTCTCTTTCTCTCCTTTTTTCCTGTAACTGTGCTGGTTTTTTTTTGGTCCTCCTTTCAAACCCTTCTCTGCATATCATTTTTCCTTTCTGCCATGACTTCATTCCATTGTTCTGTTTTTGTATATTTTGGTTCTCCTCTTTTTTTCCATTCTTTTGGATAAAATCCATCGCATGTGTCTCTCTTTTTCTTTCTTTTCTTCCTCTTCTTTTTTCTTTTCCTTTCTCCCAAACTTTTTCCTTTTCACAGCATTGGAACACGGGAGGTAGTCACCCAGAAGAACTTGAGCGGCCTGGTGCCCATCCGAGACTTAAGGCTAGACCCCAGCCTTCTCTGTTCCATTCCTTTATTAGCTCTGAGCCCCAATTTACTGATTGTGTGGCTCTTTCTGAGCATAGCATACCTGGTGACCAAATTACGTTGCAAATGAATATCAGTATGAAAAATTAATAAGTCACAAGAAAAACAAAAGTACCCGAATATGTCCAGCCACCGTGTACCTAAATGGACAGAAGGAAGGTGTCAAAGCGTGGTCTGCCAAGAAATATCTCATGCCTTACAGTTTGGCGTTTTGTCCTTCTGAACTGTAAATAACCTGCCAAATTATTTTGCCAAATGGACTTGTTCATTTCAGTCACATAGCGTCTTCAGTGCTTGTAACATGTTCTTATGGTACCCTAATGTTCCTGCGTTCATTTAGCTGGCTTGGAATTACTTGTACTAAATCTCTTACTTTCTGATGTAAAACTGTTTATTACCTGTACATCTCAGTGTGCACTATTTCCAAGAGAAAGGAATTCTGTCCAAAAATATTTGTATATTTGATACTACTCTTTAAGTGTACTGCGAACCTTTCCTTTTGAAGAAAAACGAAAAGAAATATGTAGATGCTTTATAACTGGCTCATCTAGTTAACCTATTTAATAGGACATGTACTTTCTGCTTTCATTTCAAAGCGTAGTCCCTGGAAGTAGCAAACACTTTGCAGAATCCTAACATCTCCTTTCTGGTGATTATTATTTCCCATTGGGTGACACTACTGTGAATCCAGTAACACCTTGTACTGAGTCAGGCACGCGAAGATAACTCGGGACTGCTGATTTATCTTAACTCTTTAAACTCATTAAAACTGACTCCAAGAATTAATGCACATAACAACAAAAGGCCGTTGAAGTTACATACATTTACTTTTCTTGAAATAGCATTTTTCATTTATAAAATATCTTCAATTACAAGTCAAAGTCCAGACAGCTTTTCTGTCTTACTAATCAAATGTGGTTAATAGTGAATCAATTACCAAAAAATGAGGTTTAACTTTTGGGCAGCTGTGGCAGATGGAGCTGTGAGAAAGAAAGGGTCACTTTGGTTTCTGGCTAATTTTGACATGGCAAGGTCCTTAAAATAGGATGCCCCTAACATTCATGTATGGCAGAAGATAACCTTACGCCTGGAAAGGTCACCGAATAAATCTGGGGAGATTCTACATGCCGTGTGTAGGAGCAGTGGCTTCTCTCTTGTGCAGCTCATGTTACATTGTGCTTCTGGTTTTATCACCAGTTGCTT
>PVKS010002459.1:0-117939 GCA_004027875.1 Aplodontia rufa
CAAGGAGGGTAGTGGCAGTGGAAAGAGAGGGAGAAAAACAGGAGGACAAAGCTGGTTAGCTTGATAATAAATTAGGAACGGGGTACAGGGTAGAGGGGTACAGGAGAGAGGAAGGTTTCTGCTTCACAAGACAGAGTGGCCGACTGTGCCACACATTCAGACAAGGGAGAGCGGAAGAGAACAACTGCATCAGATGGGGAGCTGAGTGCTATTCCAACACTGTTATGGCCTGGACGTTTGTGTCCCCCCAGCTTCATATGTTGAAACCTGACCACAAGGTGATGGCATTAGGAGGCTGGGTCTTTGGGAGTGATTAGATCACAGGCCTCAGAGGCCTGCCTGCCTCTTCCACCATGAGAAGACATCCCCCATGAAGTAGAGACACTGCTCACCACAAGCTGAGTGTTCTGGAGCTTTGCTCTTAGACTTATGACGGCAGAGCTATGAGGAATACGTTTCCCTTGTTTATTAGTCATTCAGTTCATGGTGTTTTGTTAAGTGGCTTGGACGCACTAGGACAAACAGATTGGTGTGAGGCGACTTCGCTGTTAGGATGTGGAGGGGAGGCAATCTAGCCCTGAGTCTGATTCTTAGCACAGTGCATCTCATCTGGAATACGCTCCCAGATGAAGCTGCTGATGCAGGTCTGGAAGGCGGTCTGTGATCCACAGCGCTAACCCAGGCTTGGGCAACGGGGAAGCACGCAGCTTGCCACTCTAAATCAACAGGTTATGGCGGGAAGTATCAGAAACAAAGCCCGAACTAAGGGAGAAAGAGCGACCGAAAGATCGGTACTCAAATTTGACAACATCAAAAGTTTTGGAATGTTTATAAGATTTGACAGTAATTTTCTGTTTGAGAAATTTCCCTAAGGAAATAATTTATTCTAATGCTATATGTAATGATGTAGCTATGAGAAGAGTACGACCTAAATTGAGAAAATGTATGGATCTATTTTAAAAGAAAAAGTTCTTGCAGACACCCCCCAATGTTGACTTAAATTATTTTTTGTGTTACTTAAACTATAAAAATATGAGATTACATACTAACTGTGTAAATTATGGTTCTTATACAAGCACACAACCCAAACAAATGTAAAACATCTACAAATTAAATACAATATTTACAAAACAAAATTCAATCAACAACATTAATCTAGGGTGACTGATGATTATTTATGCGAGTCTTGATTGCTGCTGGCTTCTGTGAATGTGATATCAACCTCTTGGGGTTTCTCAGCTTGAAGACTCTCTGCTACCACCATGTGATGACTCAGTCCTGCCACTACTTCCCTCTATTTGAGCTTGCATTTGTCCTGCACACCATGAGGCCTTTTGGTGCCACTTGATGGAGCCAAGGAGATAATCACTTACTTAAAGTAGATCTCTGCCCTTTCTCATCAGTCCACTACAATGAAAGTGACACCCAACGCCTCCAGTGGGCTGTGGATATGGAAACAAACTCAGGCACTGAAATCACCACAAAGGAATTTTTTTTCTTGAATGGATGATCTTTTATATGCTTTAATGAAAAGACATTTTAAATATTCTTTTAGAAAACCTCTCACATAGTAAATAATAAAATAATAATGATTAATGGTGAAAAACTACAAATAACCTAAATGACCTTTTAAAATGGTGTGGAAGGAGACTGAGAAAATTATGTGCATGTATGAATATGGAGTAATGGATCCCACTATTATTTATAATTATAATACGCCAACAAAAATGAAAGAAAAATAAAAGAAAATAATGGATAAATAATTTAGGAACTATTAATATTACAGCATATAATGGGACCATGGGAAATATGATAAATACTTCATTAGTATGTTTATAATATACTACTTTTAAAAAGAAGGCTACTGCAAAGAAAGCCTTTGAAAAAATTCAGCACCGATTCACAACAAAAACCCTGAAGAAAAGTGAATAGGGAAACTGAAAACATTTCCTTTAAAATCTGGACTAAGACAAGGATGTCCACTTTCACTACCCGTATCTAATATAGTACTAGAAATTATAGCCAAAGCAATTAGGCAAGAGATGGAAATAAAAGGCGTAAGTAGAGAAGTAAAAAGTCAAATTATCACTGCTTGCAGATAATATGACCCTATACTTAGAAGATCCAGAAAGTTCTACCAAAACACTTCTACAGCTAATAAACAAATTCAGTTAAGTAGCAGTTTACAAAATCGACATATAAAAATCAATAGCTTTCCTATATACCAATAATGAATCTGCTGAGAAAGAAATCAGGAAAATAATCCCATGCAGAATAGCCTTGAAACAGTAACAATAAACAAGTCCAAGAATAAATTAAACCAAAGACGTGAAAGACCTCTATAACGAAAGCTATAGAACACTGGAGAAAGAAATTGAAAAAGACACAAGAATGTATAAATACTGCTCATGTTTATGGATAGGTAGAATTACTATAGTTAAAATGGCCATACCACCAAAAGCAATATACAGATATAACATAATTCCCATCAAAATACCAAAAACATTCTTCACAGAACTAGAAAACAGCCCTAAAATTCATTTGGAAAAATAAAAGACTCAGAATATCCAAAGCAATTCTAAGTCAAAAAAGGAATGCTGGAGGCATCGTAATACCTGGCTTCAAGCTACATTACAGAGCTATAGTAACAAAAACTGCATGGTACTGACACAAAAACACGATACATAGCCCAGTGGTATAGAATGGAAGACACAGACAAACCCCACACAGATATAGTCATCTGATTCTTGACAAAGGTACCAAAACACACTGGAGAAAAGACAGCCTTCTTAATAAGGGGTGCTAGGAAAAGTGGTTATTTATATGTACAAGAATGGGACTAGACGAGACCCTTAACTCTCAGCAAGCACAAAACAAACACAAATGACCAAAGACCCAGAAATCAGACAGAAACTATGTAACTTCTAGAAGAAAGCATAGGACTAACACTCTAGCACATAGGTGCAAACAGCATCTTAATGGAATCCCTAAAGCTCAGGAAATAATGGCAAGAGTTAATAAATAGATGAAATCAAATTTAAAAGCTCTGCATAGCAAAGGAGACAATCCAGAATGTGAATAGAGAACCAACAGAATGGGAGAAAAGTCTCTGCTAGCTACTTTTCTGACAGATGATTAATATCAAGAGTGTATAAAGAACTCAAAAAACTTAATACCAAAAAAGCAAATAATCCAACTGATAAAAGGACGAATGAACTAAATAGACTCTTCTCAGAGAAAAAAGAAGCAAATGGCCAACAAATATATGAAATAATGTTCAACACTGTTAGAAATTATGGAAATGCAAATCAAAACTACATTGAGATTTCAATATCACTCCAGTCAGAAAGACAACCATCAAGAATACAAACAATAATAATTGCTAGAGAGGATATGGAGAAAAAGGACCATTTTTGCACTGTTGGTGGGATTGTAAATTAGTACAACCACTATGGAAATCAAAAGATCAGGAATAGAACCACCATATGGCCCAGCTATACCATTCCTTGGTATTTATTCTAAAGAATTAAAAGTCCTCGTACTGTAGTGATACATGCAAACCTGTAGTTACAGTAGTACAATTCATAATAGCCAAATTATGGAACCAGCCTAGGTATCTATCAATGGATAAACTGATAAAGAAAATGCGGCATATACACACAATGGAGTTTTATTCAGCCATAAAAAAGATTAAATTATGTTATTTGCAGAAAAATGCATGGAACTAGAGATGATTATGTTAAGCAACATAAGCCAAATTCAGAAGGTCAGGAGTCATATGTTTTCCTCTCGTACATGGAAGCTAAAGAGGAAAAAGAAAAAGAAAGGTGGAAGTGGACCTCAGGAAAATCAAGGGAGATCAGCAGAGGGAAGGGAACAAGGAGAGCAAAGAGAGGAGAGAAAGGGGAGACACTGGGGAATGATGCTGGCCAGACTGTGCTATTATATCGTGAGCGTGATGAATATGTAACAGAACATCCCATCATTAGGTACAACTAAGTACACCAATAAAAATGGAAAAGATAAAGTGTGCTATGATTACTAATAAAAGAAAAATTTTAAAAGCAGGTAGCAATATACGTATGTGTATATGAGCATGTGTGTGTGCCTACAACGGGAGTCACTAGAGAGACTGGACGTGTGCACAGGGAAAGACTAACCCAAATTCAGGGTTATAAGTGAATTCTATTTTTTCTGTGTGTTTGGCAATATTTTTAAAACTTTCTCCAATGAATTTACAAGAGCACTGTGATTAGAAAGAAACGATTTTTAAAGGAATCTTATACAAAGTGTCTGACATGAAACTCCTGGACTTAGTAGGTTAGAGAAAGGTCATTTTTAGTGGACTGCTTGGATGTCCTTGATATTTTGATTCTCACCGAGGAAAAGACAGTGAGGACTGCTTGGTGCAACCCCTCCCTGGTGGCGAGAGACCATGACAGGCATCTTCTGGACAGTAGGGGAGTGCCATCATCTTAGGGGCTCCGGGAAGCTAACAGTATTATTATAAATTCTTGACGTGCTGCATAATCTCCTTGAGAACAATGGAATTTCAAATGAGGTGTGATTCTTTGACTCTATTTCTTTACTTACGTATTTATTTATTTTTGGATAAGATGCATTTCACATAAGCACTCTACTTGTACAGTCTGTGTTCATCATTTAATTATACAGCTAAAGCCAGGGATTACAATAGGGAGTACACAGAGATGTAATTATAGGATAAGTACTGGGTAATTTCTATTCTCTAAAGTGAAAATTGAATGTTAATTAGCTTTAAGCATATTACGGTAGGTGCGATTATCAGGTAATCTTTGGGAATGTGTATTTCTTGGATCAGCATTTATTAAGGGAATCCCATGCAGTTACCGAGGAGCATAATAAAAAATGCTGCAGACCTTTGTGCATGGATGAAAAGAAACACCGATTATAGAAGTCAATTCCACTGTCACCTTTTTGATATTACTCTATTCCCACTGTTACCATGTAATTCTGTCCCTCTAAATGCTCAATTATTCACTATTCCCAGTTACCAGGGAAATTAGGAAAACCGGTACATGTGAGCATACTTAAGTACAGAATGCCTGGAGAACCACGCCCACCAATAGAACCTGTCTTCAGGAGTTTTCGCATTTAAATATGAAATCACAATTGAAGTGTCCAGGTGGCAAAATTATTTGCTCCAGCAGCTGCAGCACCGACTCAGGAATTCAAAAGCAGAAGCCTAACAGATTAGCGATTCCCCACAATATTATCTCTGTAACATGCAATTTGTTCTCAATGATAATTAGATATTTAGAGAGGGACATAATTAGGAAGAAGCAGCTTAATGCTTTTAGTTGTTGCTGCTGTTTGCTGAGAATCTCCTGACAGCCAGGGGATCCACTATGGGAATGATGTGCTTCAGTGTTGGAATTCACCAAAGCTGGCTATGTTGACGCAGCTCTGCACGGTGAAATAAAACCACCCTAAATTCAAATCCCTAGAGTCAACAGGTGTGTTATATCCCCCATCCTTGAAAATAAGCCAGCATCTCTTTATAAGTGCTTCATAAGCATGGATTGCTAAAGAAATATTGAGCCAGATATAAGGAGAAAATACAGTTTCGAATTCACTTTGGAATGATAGTGACTAACACAGCCACATCAAGGTCAGGTCGGGAGGATATTTTCTTTGGTCTGATTATGACAGCAAGTTTTCTTTTTCCTCAGCTGTAGTAGTGAGACCTCCAGAGCCCATATCTAAATGTACACCATATTTTGCTGAAATTTTATTGTTTTGTTTTCTTTTAAAGAGAGAGGGACAGTGAGAGAGACAGAGAAAGAGAGAAAAGACTTTAGTTGTTCACATGGCCTTAGTTGCTCCAACACTCAGTTGTGCCCGTGGTGCTGGGGTTTGAACCCAGGTCCTCGTGCTTGCCAGGCAAGCACCGAAACCGCTGAGCCACCGCTCCAGCCCCTGAAATTTTATTTATGGACTCAATCACTAGTTTCCTTCCAATGCATGGAGTGGACACCAAGCTCCTGAAAATGTAATTCTCTGTGTCCATGTCCAGTGTCCCACAGGCTTTGCAGTGATTGCTTGCAAAAACTCCTGCGTCGGATATCCATCTGGCCATTTCTGAATGGGTCCAAGATCCTTACCCAAGCACAAAGCTCAAGCCTTCTTCACAAAGCTGGCCTCTTCTTATACCAAACACTTAGAAGAACCCCTCTGCTTTCTTCTCCCCAGCTGGGACTGCTAAACTGACTCTTAGCACTATTGCTAGTCGTCCTTTTTAAAGACCATATAATGGAACCCAATAGTACATCCTCTGGCTTCTTTTGCTTATCCTTGTATATGTCAGACTCATCTGCATTATTGCATGTAGCAGCAGTGTATTGTTCCAGTGCCCAGTGCCATTCCCATGTGTGAATACGCAACATTTCATTTATCTGTTCTGTTATTGATGGATGTTTGGACTATCTCCAATTTTTAGCTATTACAAATTATGCTGTAATGAATATTCCTGTAAAAGTCCTTTGGTACCCCATATATTTCCATTTCTATGGGGTAGATACCTAAAGATAGAATTGCCCTAACTCTTAACATATGTAGTTCACTCACTCACTCTTGTGCAACAGAGCTTTGTTTCTGTAACAGAAGAGAAGGGAGTTTTATTAAGGATGGGTCTGAGAAGGGGTGAGAATAGCCTGTTCCCCGCTCAGACCCTACAGCTGGATGCGAGTCCCCCATGCAGGAGGGCAAAGAGGTTCTCACCTGGGTGTGGTTCTTGGTCAGATGAAGAGTATGAGATTCAGAGTTTACATTCCTAATTCCTCTCATCTGCACAAAACACAGCCCAACTTTGGTACTTAAGAGAATAAGAATCTGGTATTACTGAGAGGCTGCAGACTCTGCTGCTGGCTTCTGTTCCCAACAGACCGTGGCAGTGCTGCGGCATCTGTAAAGGCTTCATGGCAGTGGACATGGACAAGGGGCTGCTGGAGCCAGGGAGCTCAAACAGAGCTGAAGCTACGTGGTAACCTTGGTTTATTTCCTTTGAGACTCCCAGAAATAACTAGTGGCCCTTTGGGAGGTAGGGAGCAAAAAAGGCTTGCCATCTGGCAGGGGTTGAAGGACCTGCGGAAACCTCTCGTTATAAACTAGTCACCACACAATGTGGCTAACGCTGCAGCAGGGGAACAAGCGAGCACCCGAGAGCCCTGTGAGCAGCAAATTCCCTGCCTGCTTCTCACTCTCCAACTCAGAACTCGGCCTTGCCAGAATGTTCGCTCTCCTTTCTGTTACAAAACCATAAAGCAGGGTTTTAACCCTACCTAGAAGGAGTCTGAAAGGCTTTGTGGAGGAAGTGACAATGATACGTGACCCTGCATAGTAGTGGGATCTTTCCAGATGGCAAGAAGTCCTAGAGGCCAGAGAGCTAGCACGGGTGAAGAGAGGGTGAGGACAGCACATGCTGGAGCGAGCACTAGACCAGCCTGACCAGGCAGAGCCAGATTGTGAAAAGCACTCAGCCGAGCTGGTCCTTCCCCCTGCCCCCACACGCCTGCTTGCCTGTGCTCCCTGCAGCCATCATGCTGGTGCCCATTGCTCGGCTCTCAATGTTTATTCCAGGCCTCTGTGGCTCAGCTCCCTCACCCCCAATTCTCCACCCCAGAGACACCCTTGCCTATGAATGCCGAGTGCCAATCCTGTGACATCTGCCAGGGACCACTTGCGCCCAGGGTGTTGATATGTTGGTCCGTCTGGTGGTACTGGAGATGGGTCTGAGTGTTAGCAAGGAGGCTGGGAAGACAAGCAAGGGCTGCATGTGGCCTGCTAAGGAGCACAAACTTGGCCCTTTCAGAAGCGGCTAGCCCTCAGAGCTTTCCGTGATAGAACAGGCGGCATGCACTTAAGGAGGCCGCCTCTAGCACCAGTGTGCAAGACAGGTTAGTGGGGGCAGGGCTGGGGGTAGGAAACTCATCTAGAGTTGGGTCCTGAGCAAACTGATGAACCCAGTGCAACGCAGGCGAAACAAAGTGCTTAGAATCGGACGGACCTGGGCGGAGGCACTTAGCAGCTTTAGGGCCAAGACGCAGTCCTCGCACTTGAGCCTCTAGACTGACAAAATGGACGTAAGAGCAGACGCGATCTAAAGTACCTGGCACACAGCAGGGCTCTAGCTTTCTGAACCACACAGTCTTTAAGAAATCAGGTGCTTTCAACCCCAGAGTTTGAGTGTAAAGGTGTGAGAAGAATCAAAGAAGAGTCAATTTGGGTTAGGTAAATCAGAGAATACAGGGAAGACAGAGTTGAGAGAGAATGCCACGGAGCGGACGGATGGAGTTGTGTCTGAGTGATGCCATCTCAAATGCCAGCTGCTGCTTCAGCCTAGCACTCGGCCTCTCTGGTCTACCCGCCTCTTCCTTCTGCCTACACACGGGCTCTGCTAGCATCGTGCTGCCTGCGCTGGCCTCACAGCCACGCTGCCCGGGTTCAAATCCTCTCACTTATCAGCTGTGGGACCTTGGCAAAGGGCTCCCTGTCTATAAATTTCAATAATAGTTATTCCCTGGGACAGTATTTGAATGATTAGGTGCATGTACATATACCTTTTTAAAAAGTGCTTGGCATAGATATGTGACAGCCATTATCATTTTTCTCTTCCTTATATGCTTTTATACCTCAAAGTTCACTTTTTCATCTTTGGTTCCTACCACTGGAATCTCCCAATTCTCCAATAGAACAATTAGTATTTGAGGAGTCGGGAGGTAGATTTTTCTACGTTATAGGTCATGTTGCTGCTGGTCCAGAGATTACTTGTAAGCCTCATTTATACAGTCCCAGGGTGCTAGTATTAAATGGCATTAGTGGTCTTAACAGAACACATGGATTAAGCACTTCAGACTCTTGAAACCACAGGGCTCTGAGACAATGTCATGTAGGACTGTCTTACTCTAATTACAAATGAAACAGATCCCAAAGGCCCTGTAATACATAGACCTCTCAGACAGGTAAAAAGTGAAAAAAAGGTGCTTCTAGCCATAGAAAATAGAAAAACACACCCCTGCTCCAGAGTAATCTACCCAGAATGGAGGAATACCCATCTTTCTAATTATCTGACATTCAGCCAGCATAGAGGATCAGGTTCAGGGTACTTGGCTGTGTGGGGGTATATTCAGATTTCATTTCTGTATTGATTTCGGTTTTACAGTTTCTTATAGTTACCTGTTTCCTAAGAGAATACCCAAGCCATGATGATAAACACACAGTGAAAAAACGAAGCTCTGTGTTTCGGGTGGGTGGAGAGGCTGGCCAGAAAGATCGGAGGTAGATTTAGCCTGGGTGGTTTCCTGTGGAGCATAGGTTCTTCCATGTTTTCTGCATTTCAGAACAACACGTAAAGCAGTTTCTGAACTAGATCTGCTGCTCCTGTCTGCGGTGTGCAGAGTGCGCAGGGAGATGGGAATGGGGGCCTCCTGGCCTGGCAACCTTCCCTTGCAGCTGCTCCAAGCCCACCTGAGGAGAGCAGGATGCTGCAGGGAGGCATTCCAGTCTGTCTCCCTGCAGGTGGCCATTTAGTGAGGGACGCCTAGTCCACCGTAGTGTAGGTGACAGTGCTTGGGAATATGCTTGCACACAGTAAATATTTTTGAATAAAGGAACAAAACTCACATGAAATCCACCCGTCAAGGGAGAAATATTGCTGAGTCCCTAGGAAGAGGTTCAGCCAACATGGCATTTTATATAGACAGGTAGTTGACTGAAATATTTCAAGTTAATTGTACAAATTTAGGTTACTGTTTGTAATACAGGGCTTCAATATTGTCAAGCAATGCTTTTGTTTCTGAAGTCCAAGCAAAATAATCTCATTCAGATATTATCACGGGGAAATAGCTGAATACCAGTGCACTCTGCCAACTTCTTGCATCAACCCATTTCTGCCAACAGTTTACACAAATCCATATGTGTACTACAAGCAGGTATGCACAAGGATGATCTGGGTGGGGTCTACCCACGCTTATGTATTCCAGAGCTTTCAGTATCTCTCACAGACATTCTCGGCCCCACTGTGATTTCTAGAAGAGTCTCTTAGGATCTGATCAGACTCAGGGATTTCTAAGCTTGCACAGACAGGTTCATTTCGAGTAGTATGTATTGGTTATAGTTTTTTTTTTTTTTTAGTCTGTACTCTAAAAAGAAGTGATATTTCCATTCAAAATTACACCAAACGAAATGACTGCCATTTTACCCAAACTGAAGCACAATGCAAGCAGCACCCCCACTTCAGGCAGATGACGCTTCCTTCTCAATTTTGTTCTCATGCTTCTAAGAACGCCGGAAATGTCTTCGATGTTAATGGCAGCTCAGAGCAGTCTATTACAATATACCATTTACTCATCGTAGTTTGCAATTGCTTATAAAGCACAAAAGTTGGATGGCTCTTGGCTGGGATCCATAAGGCAGAAAATTTACTGTACTGTGCCTCTAATTGTCTACTATTCCTTTTAAAGGGAAAATCATTCTAGATAAATTGTTTAGCTGAAATGCTAGAAATGTTTTAAACAGAAAAAAAATGTTTCCTTTCCCGGAATTGTCAGAACAGTTTTCTAATTAAAACATGGTAGACTTACAGCTAAGAGAATATTCAGAGAGCAAAAGGTTAGAATTCAGTTTACTAACCACTTAAAGATACAAATTATCAAAAAATGCTTTAAAATTATTTTTAATGTACACTAATTTTAATGTAGCAATTAGTTAACTATGCTTATCACTGTACAGTAATCATTCACCCATCAAAAGTTAACTGAGCATACCCTAAATGCCATGTCTGAGTGTGTAAATTTACATACTAATCCCTCCCCCTTCCCCAATCTGGAGATTTTGTTTCTGAGAGCCTCAGAAATGTGAAACATAATTATAAATTGTGCAATAAGTAGAGAAGACTCAGAGGAGCTCCTGAAGAGCAAAGAAAATGCAGATTATTAAGCTCATCCATTTCACTAGGTGTATAGGTGTCTTCACGTTATTGCCCAGATGAATCCACACCACGTGGAACAGCAAGAGAGCCGCCCTCGTGAGGGAAGAGCACATATTGAATGTCAGGCTCTGAAGCAAGAACCTTATTGCCATTATCTCATTTGGGTCTTTCACAACTCCCAAGAGATAGTGGTATTAGCCCCATTTTACAGGTTGAAAAATTGAAGCCGGGAAAGGGTAAGCGTCTTCCCAGGATAAACCACTGGAAGTGGTCCATAGTCATCGACTGCAAATCTGAACGTCGGACACCCTGGCCATCAGACACTCTCTTTTCCATTCAGCTAGTTCTTGTAGATTTTGGGCTGGCGATCGGAGGACAATTTATTCATGACAGTAGCAGGCAGAAAAACAGGGTAGAAGAAGGGGTGGCGGGAAGGAAGGAGGGCAGGGTAAGGGGTATTATTGGAGGCTGAAATTGATCAAACATCAATTATGCACATGTAACAGTACACCACAATGAAACTCACCATTCTGTATAATTAATATGCACCAAGAAAAGTCCATTAAAAAAGGACAATTTATACTTATTTCTGTTCCAGTTTTACCTTGTCCCAAAGCTTAAGCCAAATTCACAATTCCTACTCCAAGATCCCCAGTGTCTGGATTTCTATTTTGCCTTTCAGGGTTTCCATCACTGAATCTTGCCCTACCTGGACCCCTAGTCTTTAATGGTTGGCTTGTTCTAGGCCCCAGACTCAAGGGCTCAGCTGTCAATGAGCTCAGATCACTTGATGTCCATATCTCCACACATCTGGAATGCCGAGGGCCAGCCTTCCAGCCTCACTACCCAACAGTCTTTTCCTGGATCATATTCGGCCACACTTCAAGGTTTCTGCTAGAATGTCATTTACTTACAGAGGTTTCTCTGTCCACTTTAACTAGGGAGCCTTTCCACAGCCCCTCAATCCTCTCTAATTTCCTTTACTGGAATGGTCACAATTTTTATTTTGGAAAGTATTTAAGATCCACAAGAGCAGGGACTATGGCTCTTTTGTTCCTTGTGCAGCTAACACCTGGTTAGTGCTTCATACATATAAATTAAACAAACATCTAGGCAAACACTCAGTACCAAAACAGATCCACATTAGTAATATTAGTGTTTTATGAACAACTGAACTGTAGATCCTTGGATTTTTACTCTCATAGCACATTCCATTTTGTCTCAGGGACTGATTGGTATCATGACTTGGGGAAATTTCTTTTGGAGTTCCTTTCTTGAATGTTCTTAGAAAAACTGACCCTGAACTTGTTCCTCCATTTGACCCTTAAGACAACCTGATGCGTATGTGCTACCTGATCTGGCCAGTACCTCTACTTTTCCAAACTGGGTAATGACAGCAATTTTTTCTTGTCCAAATATTTTATTTATGTGGATCATCTATTTTTTAGTGATGGCAGATAAAGATGCAGTGCTGCCTTGTTTGCTAAGATCCGTAGGACAATTCCATCAGTTCACTAACTTTATTAACTGGAAATGAGTTCTCAAGTCAACTTCTGTTAAGAACTTTGCTATTAACATAAAAATCTCTTTCATGAGTATGCTGGTGGAGATGTATAATGCTGAGATGCACAAAGAAATAAATGATCCATTAATTAATTTTTTCACTAAGTCCTATTAATTCCTTCTTTGCAATTACTTTCAAATTTGTCAGATCCTCTCCTTTTCTCCAACTATCAGGACACTTACCTATCGGATTACTAACTGATCTTTATCTTCTGGTCTGAGCTCATACACTGAAGGAAAGGTGTTTTCTTAAAGCCGTGCACTTTAAGCTCAGAAACCCATAATGGTTCCCCAATTCCCATTAGATCAAATCAAACTCATCTTGGGAGTTAGGACTTCCTACCATCTTCTATCAGCCTTAGTGACCTCGCTTCTAAAGAACTCTGACTCCTGAGTCTTTCTTTTCTTTTTCTTTTTAAAGAGAGAGGGATGGGGGGGGGAGGATCAATGTTATTTAGTTCTTCATGTGGCTTTCATTGCTCTGACACTTTGTTGTGTATGTGGTGCTGGGGTTTGAACCTGAATCCTCATGCATGCCAGGCAAGCACCGGAGCCACCAAGCCACTGCTCTAGCCCTCTTGAGTCTTTCTTGTTCATGTAACTCTCTGCTTAGATTGCCCTTCTCTTTCTGCTGGCTGCCCGAGTCCTGCCCATCACCTGAAAATCTCAAATTCTGCTGACTCCATGTAACTTTTAGTAAGTGTTCTTTTTAGTTTACTTATATTTTTATCTTTCATAGAAATGGAAGCTTTACTTATTTATTTTCTCCCCAAGGAGATTGTGCTTTCCTTCAGTGAAGTTATTATCTGAAATTTCTTTTGTGTTCCTAAAGTCTGCATATAATGAATGAACATTAATTTTTTTCTCTAACAGTGCCTAATGCATGAGAAGTGGACTCGAGCGATTCCTAAGACCAAGTCGGTAGCACTTGGCAGCCTAGGAAACACAGGGACATGATTACTAGTTGGTGATGTCATCATCAGTTAGTCTTGGTGGGTATGAGAGTGGGAACTGCCACTGAGAAGCAGGGGAGAACTGGAGAAGGGTCGAGGGGGAAGGACTTGGCCCCACAAACACAAGGCTCCTCTGCCTTAGACTCTGCTTTTTAAGGAACCCACAGGGCAGAGTCAAGGTGTCTGGGAGGATGCCACTGATACTCAGAAAAGGCAACAGATCCTTTCTAGCTGGCTTTCAGAGACAGCAGCCACATCTGTCCCAAGTTGAGTAGCATGGAGAAGGGTGCAGATGTGGGGATGAGCGCTGGGCACGGTTAAGTGGTCTCACCTCTATCCTCCCAGGCGGTCCCTCCAGCATTTCCTAGTATGTCCTCAGAACCTGTCGCTGGCCATCCTAGCAGTCACTTTCATCTGGGTGAGCATCCCTAACTGAGGAGCGAGATTATTGAAAACCCTCCTTAGAGAATTCTCAGTGTTATTTCTCTTATCTGCACACCAAAGTTAATAAAGTCATTAAATAAATGCTGGGAAATACTCCATAGGTGTTCGGCAATTGACCTTGGAATAAATGACTGAAAAGTTGCCAATATATTTTCCTCTGACATTTTGATGAAAAACGAAAATGGTTAACTAATAGACAATCAAAAGAGTAAATCACAGGCCAAAGCTTTGGAGCAACGAATGTCTTTTCGTTTTGCCTCAGAGGAGCCTCTCTTGTCCCTTCCCCAACCAGAAGCTACCCTAAGGCAAGAACCTAATGAGCAACATGTACCTGAATGGTTAAAGGTCAACAAAGCTTGAGCCAAATAAATTGTTAATCATAGCATTTCATTCCTGAGCAAGATAGGGAAGTGTTTTATGGTTAGGTGGTAAAGGGCACAGCTCTTAAAACCATAAAGTGTCCAATCTCTCATGCTGAAGGGCAGCCTGGGTAATTTTCAGTCCTACTTGAATTCACTTTAGCAGGACATGAAATACTCCCAGGAGACTGTTCCATGTATGCTACTCTGGAGGCTGGGTCCTGGTTTCCAGTGGCCCTGGCTTTGGCAACAGCTTTCTCTCCTTGTGGCATCCTGGGTGACCTAGAAAAACAGCATCTCTGCTGGCAGCACAGACACAGCTATATGAGGGTCACACAGGCAAGCAAACAAGTAGACAATGAATGTCCTTCTGACGCCTGACTGCTTATGCTCAGCTGTAGCTTGGCTCACCCCCCCTCCCCATTTCAGGGTACTTCTCTTTCTAGGAGGAAAACAATCAAAGGACACCATGAAACACAATCCAAAGGATCTTCTTAAATGGCCAATAAATAGTGCGCATGGCTGGAATTTAAGGAAGATCGGCTACGCTGCAAACCTTGCAGATTCCCACAAATTCTACGCTTCCCAGAATTCTGGCCTGATTTACATAAACAAAGAGAGGAAACATTTTGCTCACTCGTGGGTTCTTCATTATTTCTCTGACAAATGCTGGGAAACCTGGCAAATCCTAGCAGCTGCCTGATTTGCAGTTGCTCTTTCTCGGGGCTCCTGCAGTCAGGACATAACAGCAACTCCAGGAAACTGCAAACACTCACTTCATTTCAATTAGTTCTCTCCACACAGTCCACTGCCTCTTCAGCCAGCTCAGAAGACAGGACTTTTAGCATTGCTTAAGCTGCTTGACTTGTGAGACAAGCACTGAACTCCTACCTAGTCATTCCCTAGCAAGACTGGGCCCTTTGTGTCTTACCAGTTTACCCCTGGTTCTCACTTTTTGGGGAGGTCTGTTTGAATTTTGACTTGATATTAATTTATCTTTATCTTCAGATTAACACAATTCTACCCTTTGTGACCGCGAGTCAAATTTTTCATTGAATGAGCTTGTCTAAATACAAACCTTGGAATTGAACAGAACCCACTTTCGAGTAAGACTTTTAAACTGGCAGGGTCCCGAATAGGCTTTTGAACTTTTAACAAGAGAAAGCACTGACATCTCTCTGTCAACATTTTCCTGAACCACAAATTGCTCATGCATTAGAAATTCTCTAGAAATGACATAAAAAGGCTATGAAGCAAATGTATTCTTGTAGTAGAGGTCTGCAGCTCAGGGTAATTTCAGAATATACCACACAAGCTGAAAAGATGGCAGATGCAAGAATTGGATTTAACCATAGATGATAACCCAATTTTCTCCGAGCTCTGTAACTCAATAAGTCTTTAATGGCTTCTTAGATAAACAGATGGATGTCATCAAAAGGCACAGGATGATAAATCTGATTGGTGTCTGAAGAATTTGTACTGCTTTATCCCCAAAACAAGTAGCAGGGGGAAAACGGGAGAATCCACACTTAAGCCCCAGCATGGGAGTTTAAATTATTTGATTAGAAACGGTTGATTTTCCCAGTGGCATAATATTGAAAACAACCAGAATGGCAAGGTCCAGGAAGTGCACTATATCTGTTTAATTAGGGCTATTCTTCAGAAGATTCATACTGTTTAGTTTAGCTGTGTTTATTCTGATTTAGTTGACGCAGTTTATTTTCATACAAATTTCCACATATTCAATTAAGGCCTTTTGGAAGCCTTTGGCTTTCAATTGCTCATGATGGACGAAAGCTCACAACTCCATGGCCCGATTTCTGCTGGCCAAGCAGCCCCTGATTCTTTGAACAGCTCTTTCACTTGGATGGTGTTCATTCAGCTTGCATGTTCTGTAGGACCATTCAGTGGAATTAGATTTCAGAGGTTCATTGTCAGAAATCATATGTACAAGAAGGACCTGCTCAGCTTCTCCAGGGCTGGCGCTGTCGAATTGCCCATGCGCTCTGATAAGGTCAACCGGAGAGACTTGTGCAGGTGACTAAGAGCAAGGCAGGGCTCAGGAGAAGTTCCAAAAGAAAGTGCAGCTTTTACTGTCACTGCCACTGTTATATCTGGGCTGTGAGGCCATAGCAAAGTTTCCTCATTTGTAATGTTAATTTACGACAGGCCTTATCTTAGGCACAATGCAGGGGTAGTTTTTTTGTTTGTTTTTTTTTTTGTTTGTTTGTTTGTTTTAATGCCTTGTGATAAAGTGTAGCACTTGTGTTTGTATGGATGGGAAAGTTCAGGTGGGAGGGCGATGCTGATGGTCCTTACCTCCCGTATAAGATACTGCTTTCAAATATTTTTGAGAGATCTAAAAATAATAAATATAGTTGTTATTAAGAAAACTTTTCCAGGAACTAAAATATTCTTGGGAATCTGGTTGAAGAAACGTTTTCTTTTTATCCCCAAAGCTCAAGCAACTGTTTTAAAATATTTTTATTATCTGATATTAGTTCTTCTGTTGAAGTTAATTTTTAGCAATTTAAAAATAATAATAGGAGGTCTTTCCATAGCATTTCCTATGGATCTGATTCTGTTCCTAGTACTTCACACGCATCAACTCATTCACATTTCATGACAACTCTAAAGGAAAAGAATATTATTTTCCTCAATTTATAGATTACAAAATGAAAGCACAGATAGATTAAGTAACCTGCCTAAGATCACGCAGCTATTAAATGGCAGAATTTAACTTCAGACAGGCTGGCTCCACAGTCTTTGCTTTCAACCATTTTAATATTTTACTGCCTTTCATAAAAGCCTGACTGATGTACAAAGATATCCATGATATTATCAGTAATCAGGCAAGATGGATTGGTTAGATCACACTGAACATGAAGGTAATAATCTCAGTTTTGGAACCTGATCCCTCACTTATGCAGGCTGAGGAGCTCAGGGGAACAGTCCACCACGATGTTGGGTCCCAGAAAACCAGTGATATTAAGATGCAGGTGTGTGTCAAATAATTAACAAACTGCACATTCTAAAGGCACTAGATAGATATAGGAAAACTTTGCTGCCAGATCTTTCGTATAGTAAAGGGTGGCCTTGTCTTAGCTTCAGATGACGTCTGCTGTCCTCTTCCTCTGCAAAGTCTCTGCCAGGCCCTGGTCTGCTGAACACAGAGGGCTGTAAACAGTCAGTTGTGATCAGCCCCCTGACTGCAGATCTCCACTGTCTCCCTACGTCCCACGGGCATTCTCACCAGGGAGGGGATGTGGCCATAATTTACTAGAGGGGTTTGCATGACATTTAGAAAGCCTCTCAATTCACTGAATAAATTGGTAAAGTTTTCCTAAAAAGTAACTTAGCAATATGCATTTTAAATAAATATAGTTCATATCTATCAGTTCTAGAACTAGTAATGTATCCTAAGGAAATAATCAGAGATGTGGACAGAAGTTTTTTATGTGGATCTTTATCAGCATTATTTACAACATAAAAAAGGCCTGGCAACATCAACATCCAAGAAGAGGAGAATAATTAAGATGTGTATGATGCAACCATAAAATGCAACATTACGCACTCATTAAAATTATGTTTCTGAAGAATTTTTAATGACATAGAGAAATACTCTTCATAACACTCAGCGAAAAAGCAGAATGCAGAATTTCATTAAAAATGACACAACTTATACAAAAAAGAAATCTAAACATTTCCAAAATCCTGAAATGAAACAAGCTCATTTTTGGCTACCTCTGGGGTGTAAGACTTTTCATTTCTCTTTTCCAGTTTTTTTTAAATGAAAGGACATTAATTTCATAATCAGAAAGTCAAATAATGAAATATCATAAACACCCACAAGCCACAAGGAGAAAAACTGGCAGACGTTTACGGTGGCAGTGGGTGGTGGGTAGAAGTGGGCAGCAGAAGAGAAATGGGCCTCCCTCCTCTCCCACATCCCAGTTCCCCTGTACCCCTTACCATATCCTGAGCCCTCAGCACCTGCACAGATTTATGTGTACCCACAGATATGCACACGTAAAAACACCTGGCTTAATGTCACCTAGCTCTTTCCCGCAAAACTTGGGTTCCTGGCAAGTACAGATAGGAGCACCCAGATCATCTCATTGAGGATTTTCATGCAAATTGCCCCAGCTGATAATGATCCTGTTATGATCCTCAGTTCTCTAGACTGGGCAGGCTTGTTATACACAGCTTCACAAATTTTTGTAATGCATCTTAAGTTGGGACTCTCATTGCCTCTCCCTCTTTTAACTGAACTCCAAGTTGCTGTGTACCTTCCAGTTTTCTCTTGGTGAGATAAGATATGCAAATTTGAGCTCCTCCTTCCACCTTTATAAGTCAAATCCTTGTTTTGGAAAGAACATGAACTGAGGTGGGAGGATTGGGCATTTGGGGAATAAAAGAGGAGGAGCATTCCTCCAAAGTGCTAGAGCTGGGGACATCAGCTCTGTGTTCTGATTCTGTGGAGTGAGGGCCCCATAGATAGTGCAGAAAGGCAGATCACAGAGGCTTGGGATGGACTCAAATATCAAGACCACCAATCAAAAGAATAAATATTTGCTACTACAGAGATTCAAAAGAATATTCCTGGACTTTGAAAGCAATTGAAAAGAAGTCAAACTTCTTTTGAGCTATGTCAATATGGCTGAAACCAACTGGCCTGGGAGTGAGGGGACCTGAGAACATCTGACGGTTCTGCTGATAACCAGCAGTACCACCTTGGGCAAGCTGCACGCCCTCTTTAGGACTCTGTTTCCCTATAGGTAACATTAGAGGCATGGAAAGCAGAAATGCATTACTCATTCCTTCAGCAGAGCCCTGAGGACCATAACAGGGACCACGCTGGCCATAGAAGACGCTGGGTAAGGGAAGTGCCTTTGCCTCTGTGTTGCTCCTAGTTTAGTCAGGAAGACAGTAAAAATGCACAGCTGCTGTACAATGGCTAGCTCAGCGGAAAGAAAGCTCACGGAGGCATCTCCATGAAGAGATACGGGAGTCACTGGTGACCCCAACGGAAGAGTTTTAAAAGAGAAGTGAGTGCTGAAGTCAGATGACAACAGGCTGGGGAGCAAAGGTGACACTAATATAAGAAGTCTGGCTGAGAAGATGAAGACGGCAGGAGCTACAATGAGTCCCGGGTCCCAGAGTCTCCCAGGTCTACAGAGCTATCTCTGGGAGAAGAACAGTCAGCCTTCAAGGTAGCAGCCTGGAGGGGCAGGAGGCAATCCGGTGTAAAAGCTCTGCCGTGCATATAGGCACATCAATCGCACGGTGGCCACATTCCAAACGCTGAAAGGTGAAGATCTGGAAATGACTCCTGTGAGAACCCGTAGTCTCAATCTATTAAGAACAGGAGACAGAGGCTGGAGCCATGGCTCAGAGGTAGAGCACTTGCCTGTTATTTGTGAGGACCAGGGTTCAAACCCCAGCACCACACACACAGCTAAGTGTCGGAGAAACAAAGGCCAGATGGAAAAATAAATAAAATCGATTCTAACAAACAAACACCCGAGACAGAAACTGCACAGGACGGGAGAGGGGGCTGAGCAAGGAAGATGGGCTCCAGTCTTCTCATCCTGTTACACTAATGAGACTGAAACCGAAGGGGGAAAGAGGACCAATTCGCAGGGAAATGCATCCCAGGGACCCTACCAGCCCTCAAGGCTGCTCTTCACAGAAAGGAGACTCTGTCCTTGTCCCCTGCTATTCTCTCCTATTCTCTCACTCCTGCAGATGCAGGGAAAAACAGAAGCTTCCTCAACTGATACTAAGGCTTCAGCAGTTGGTTGCTTGGTATTTCTAGAAGTGTTATCAAGATGACATTAAAGCCAAGAAGTGGCAACGTGGCATTCTACTGTTTTAAGACCATGTAACAATCTAATTAAATTTGATGAACCAGCAAACATTTTCAACTAAAATTTTTGGAAATTCTACCATTACCAATTTAACACCAATAATTTTTCAAAGGACAAATATGGTTTTATTTTTCTTTGAAGGAAAAAATTGGTGTTTTATTTTTAATTATTTTTACCCTGTGAAATACAGGGATCTCAGAAAGACAGTTACATTAATCTTTGTGGTCAGAATTCAGGGTAATTAAGGTAAAGATTTGGATATATTTCTCATTAGCATTTTATCGATTGAACCAATTAGTCTGAGCAAGACTGAAATGCCCAGGATTTCCTAAAACTGACATCTGTGCCTTCTTAAGCTGCTGGTGACACACATGATGCAAATTTACCAATTACGAGACCTGGCAGCGGATGCGCGCCAGAGGCCGTGAAGCCTTGGGTTTGACTCTGAAGTGCTCTGGGACAGAGAGAAAATCATGCTTGATCTCTGAATCACTTTAAATCCCTTGGAGCTTTTCTTCTGCAATTTTTAAAAACATTGTAAAATAGAGCAGATTAAATGTAAGCTTCCCATATTTTACATAAGTGCCTCCATTTCTTTTTCAGTTCTCAGTGCTGGACTTAATACTTGCCGGTCAGGAAAACATTAGCATACAGGGATTAAAGGCATCGCATGCAGAAAAGGAAGACACCAGGTTCACATCCTGGTTCTTCCGTTATTAGGTCTATAGCTACCGGTGAGTTCTTGAGTCTTAACATTCCCGATGTGCAAAATACAGACAGTAGCATCCGCCTTACAGGGTTAGTGCTGCAAAGCTAAATGAGAAAACACAAGAAAACGCTGTTGTAGGGACATCTGGACAGCTGTTGTGTTGTTTTGTTGTTTTTAGTTTTGTTTTGTGTGTGGGTATCTTTGCTCAGGTGGACACTTGCGAGTCCTTGAACAAACTTTCTAAATTGAAAAAACATTGCAACAGAGCAACATTTGGTAGAAGCCCCACCCCTTATAATGGTTCGGAACACTATGTCCATGTCAACACAGTTTATGGATGTTTTTAATAGGGAAGAGCTTCTTAGTCTCGTATCAAGTTCTTGACATGCTTAATTATTTAAACATTTCCAAAAATTTTAACAAAAAATATGGTAACAGATTGTAAGCACACTATGATTCAGTAAATATATTTCATCTTGTTTAAAGCTTTTATGAACCTTGTTCCTGTTGATGCATTAGGGATTCTACACTGATTCATCTATAAAATATGATTTAAAAATGGAAAACAGAATTAGAGAAAAAAACCCACAAACTATTTAAAATTCAATATTTGGAGGACAAGGCATTTTTATGTACAAAATAAAGATGAATGTGTGGATTAAAAATCAAGGGAGTCAAAGGATTAGCACAGAGGCATCCATGAGATCTGTTCTTTCACAGGGTCTCAAATTTGTGAACCAGCAGTCTATCAGATTGAGGGGGCCTCAGATACTTCAAAAACGGTGCAGCTCAGGGGTCATGCAGACCTGGCTCTAAAATCAGCTGTGCAGCTCTCTTGTTCTAAAATCTTAAAATAAAAAATTTGGAGCAAGTAAAGCAACCTCTCCAAAACTTCATTTCTTTAGCTTTAAATAGGGATACGTTTTTGCTAAGTGAACATGGCCACAGGATATTGTTCATGCTCTAGAATACAGTGGGACTAATAAGTGGAGACCACATACATATCAAATTCTAGGCTAAGTAAACTTTTGAGGTTCACCCAGGAACCAAATAACTATAGAAAAATGATTTTGGTGAGAAAATAAATACAGTGTGTAATTGTAGGTTAGCCTTTGGAACATGACCTACTTGCAGAAGAGGCCTAAGAATATACTTTTTATTATCTTTTTGAGATAACTTTAGACACAGAAAAGTTACAAAAGTGAGTTCCCATCCGTCCTTTATGCAGCCTTCCCTAATGAAAACATTTTGTATCACCAGAGGACAATGATCAGAACCAGGAAACGAATACTGATGCAATATTATTGAGTAATCTATGTATTTTATGTGAATTTTGCCAGTTTTTTCACTAATGTTTTATTTCTGGTTCAGGATTTAATCTAGGGTCCTCTTGCATGTATAAATCATTACTCTCCAATCTGTCAATCTGTGTTAGTGCCTAAGTCTTCTTTCTTTGGTAATATTCTAGTGTCATGGTCATATTGATTTTTTGTTTTTTCCTTTCTTGCTTTCTTTTCAAAGATAAAGAGCAAGAGAGAGAGAATTTTATTTTTCATCTGGTTTTGTTTTTCCATCATTTAGTTGTGTGTGTGTTTGGTGCTAGGAATTGAATCCAGGTCCTTGTGCCTGCCAGGCAAGCGCTCTTCCAGTAAGCCATCTTTCCAGTCCCCTATTGTCTTGTAGACTGTTCCTCAATCTGGATCGTCTGATCTTGTGATTACATTGGTGTTATGCTTTTAACAAGAATACCACAGATGATTTTTTACTCTTCTTAGTAAAACATGAGAGAGAATCTATGGTTTTCATGTGTTTTACTACTGGTCATATCACCCTTATCATTAGGATGAGGACTACCTGCTAGGTTTGTGCAGAAGTTTAGTTTTCCCCTCTGTGATCAATAAATGACTTCTGGGAAAATATTTTGAGACTATGCAAATATGTTTTTACTATCATATTTTGTCCCACTGATTTTATATTCCATTAACAGTTCTTGCCCTTACTAATTATTACTGTGGTTTTTGTGTAATGGTGATTTTTCCATTTCCCTTATTTTTTCTACGCTCATTCATTAGCATTCTATGGTAAGGAAGTCCTTTCCCTTCTCTCCCACTTCTTTATTTAGTTGACCATATATTTCTGTTAGTTGGGATTCATGGATATTTAATATACTTTGAATTATAATCCAATGCTATGCTTATTTTGCCTAAGTTGCTGCAGCTTTGGCCATCAGCTGCTCCTTCAGCTTGGCTTCTGTGTCCTTTCAACATGTCGCCATATTGAATGCTTTCTTATTTTCTTGAACCATAAGATGTTCCAAACTCAACCTATGTCTTCCTGTCTTAGTTCAGGATCAACCATTTACCTGAAAGCCATGGTTGCTTTTACTAAGAACAGTTTTCAGAAACCAAGATATGGGTGTTAAGTACATTCATTGCTGCCAATGTTTCATTGCTTCTAGGCCCTCAGCGGACAGAGCTAAGAAACATGTATGTACACTAGCACCATGTGTACATCTGTATTTTTCTAAATATCTACCTGTACATGAGTGAGTTCATATTCATCCTTCTGATTCCTATTCTACACCCCGGCGCTCATTCTAGGCTTCTCTTTCATCCTAATACATCTTCTATCTCTGACAATGAGAAACCTAGCTCTCACTATCCATGATGTATTTACTTTGTTCAGTCCTAGCAGAGACATAAAAGAGTATCAGAACTGCTAATCCAGGACCGTGTGTGTAAAAGAAACAAAGGAGCACTAGTTGATTTGAATATAGTTTTTTGTTGTTTTTTCTTTTGCTTTACATAATACTTACATAAAATCACAAAAATTATTTCCTGAAGTTACTTAAGTTGTTCTTTTCTCCTCATCCTTGTATCATAGTTATTCACTTGTAATACGATTAGTTTCAGTTTTTACAGTTGTATTTCCACGTTTGGTTTCCCCTCATCCTGATTGCATTTGCTTATTTGCTCGGTTTGTAAAACTTCACGTTTCTGATAGTCATACACAAAGGCACACTCAGTGTCACCCTTACTTGCCCCCTGCTCTCTCTTTCACGGTCCCATCTTTACTCCACTTCCTGTAGGGAGCTGGTCTTGTTAATCTCTGGTTTATCTTTCTTAAAAATTAATAGATATCTGCTTATATAAAATACTTTTAAACACCTTACTGTTCACCCTTAGCAATGTGCTCTGGGAATACTTTTGTACTAGTTCCCGGAGATATTTCTCTTTTGTGCTTACTCGTGGATGTGCCATTTTCACTTTTGCACCCCTGTGCTGTCATTTAGGTCATTTCCATATTTCATGCTGCTGTGATTGGATATGAAGTGTCTCCCAAAGGCTCATGTGTTAAAAGCTTGCTACCCAGTGCAGCAGCGTCCAGAGGTGGGGTTTTGGGGAAGCGATGGGATCATGAGTGCTCTGACCTCCTCAGTGAATCCATGGATGGATTCATCATTGGAAGGCATTATTGAGAGGTGGGGGAAGCCATAGGAGGTGACCCTAGGTGGAGGAAGCAGGTCACCAGGACCTTTCCTTGCAAATATAGCTTGTCCCCAAAACACACCCCTACCCTGCTCTCTGACCACCATGAGATGAGCAGCTTTGCTGTGCCATGCCCTTCTATCACAATGCACTGTGTCACCATAGGCTGAGAAGCAATGGAGCCAGCTGACCATAGACTGAAACCTCTGAAGCTATGAACCAAAATAAATATTTCCTTCTTAAAGTTGTTTTTCTTGGGCATTTTGTTACAGCAATGGAAAGCTAACACATGTGCTTAAAAATGAAATAAATAAACAATGCATAGTATTTTAACATTGCTGAAGTGGTATTACTAAAATTCCTACAAGTAGGATTGCTGGGACAAAGGAATACATGTGCACTCTTGTTAGGTATTTCCAAATTCCTCTCCCCAAGGCTGTCCAGTTTGCATTCTCACCAGAAATATGCTGTCATACTTTTTAATTTTCACCAACATGACAGGTGAGAACTAGCATCTCACGTAGCATTTTAATTTGCATTTTGGGGTAATAATTTTAATGCAGATGGAAAAAGGAGGTCGAGAGGAAACTTGGATGGATAGTCAAGAACCGCATAAAGAGCTGAAATGGAACATAGGAGTGCCACAACAAAGTAATCTATGGAGCCAAGCAAAAAATGATTCTGAAGCACCGAAGCAATAATGAGCAATAATGCAAGGACTAAAATGATCTACTGGAGGTATAAAGGCAAATAGAGCAAAATCTGTAATACATTAGGCACACGACAGGCTTGAGAAGATTGGCTTGTTTTTACATACAAGAGAAAAGGCATAACAAATCATGCTTAAAACAGATTTTCAAAGTATTTGCAAAATCTGTCAACTTTGATCTAAAAATCCTGCAGAGAGGATAGGGAAGCCATGTAGCCAAGCCAGAATCAGAAGAAGCTGCAGATGGATGGTCCAGGCACCAGGGGCAGAGTCTGGTGACCCACCCCTAGGCCACTAGGCAAAAGGTAGGAGTTCTGAGCCTGCCTGAACCCCTGAGAAGGAACCATTCACTTCTCAGAAATGGAAAAAGGGGTACTATAAATGATTGAAAGTGATCTTATGAATAACAAAACCACCAAAGTGATACTTTTACATATGAAAAAGTTGCAAAGAAAGCAACTAGACAAAAAAGAAAATCACCTACTGCAAAATGAAGAACAAGTCTTGTGATGAACAGGATAGGGCTGAAGCAGCAGCCCTAGACAGCGAGAAATCCATTTAACCTCAGTTCATCTCTAACTTCATAAACCAAATTTGGAGGCAGAGATTTAAGCAGGCTTTTCATTTTTTTTAAACCTGAGAAGCACCTAGAATTCATTTATAATGAGGCACATGTACCAAGAGCATGCCAAAGTGCTGCAGAGTGTAGGGACTTGCAGCTAGCACAAGAGGGGGGCTCTGGGAAGTCAGCGCCAAGAGGTGCAGGTGAGCGGGGAGAGGACAGGAAGCATGGAGCAAACGCACCGACTTCCACCACGCTCTAGGTACCACTTTCCCCTGCGGACACAAGGAGAACAGGAAGCTCCTGCCCCTAGCTCACCTGGCGGGTGGAGGCAGTATAATGAACATTTTAAAGTAGAAAATGAAAAATCAAAGGAGTGGACGGAGAATGCCACAATGACATTTAGGATAGGATAAATTTCAAAAGTGACCCTGGAACCCCAGAGACAGTAACTGCTTACATTTTCTTGTGCTGAAAAAACAGCAGGGCTTAAATACAAAATGCAGAACGGCAGAAAAGCCCAAGAAGGGGCAGAGAGGTCCTACTGAATTGCCACTGGGAAGGAGGCTGGCAGGCAGGGCAGAGGTTTCAAAGAAGAGGGTAGATAGTGAGGACCAGAGAGGGCCCCTGAGCTGGCTCTGCCACACAGTAGAAGGTAAATTCTGAGGAGTTTCAAGGCAAGCCTCCTCCGTTTCCTCATCTGGAAAACAAAGGGACAGAATCACCTCTAGAGTCCCTTCATACCCCGTGTTCCTTAAGTCAATGACCTTTGGGAAGGCTGAAGGGCTCTAGGAGTCAGGGATGAGAAGCTGGATGTAGGACCCTTGGAGACACAGACGGAAGGGCCGAGGTTCTGCTTAGGACCTGAACTGAAGGCTGGGAGGTGATTTCAAAATTGCCTTGCAACATGTGACCGATTATTTAGGGAGCATAATCAGCTGTTCTGTTTCTGGAGAGATGAGAACAAGAAGAAAGAGAACAAAAGAGAATGAGATCAAATTGCAGTGAAGGTTGTCAAATAATAGAATGCTTTAGCCCCGGAAGTTACAAGCACGCCTTTTGGGGAAGTCTATAGAAACAGCCTGCCTGTCCAGTGTGATTCCGGACAGGGTCACCAGCTGTGGCTGCAGGCATTGGTGGAGCCAGATGTCATTCCAATGCCCTTCCTAACTCTGTTTCTGCAGTTGTATAATATTATGCATAAATAGAGTAAGAGCAAATTATTCCCATTTATACATTTTTATGTATCTATTAATATGGACACCAGCTTCCTTTCCATTTTAACAGTAAAGTTTGGAATACAAATGCAACTCGGCCTCTCCCCATTACAGCTCTGCCTTCGGAGCTAATTGCCTTCCAGAACACTTAAGGAGTCATTTTTCATTATGATGGTGAGCAAGGGGAAGGCAGATGGCATAGTCATGTTATTGATTTGATGATCCTTGCCTGGCTCGTTGGATAAATGGAACTGAATGTATGGTCACTGCATCCAGCCTTTTAGGGGCTTCAAGGTTCAATTCAAATTATATCAGACAGCAGGTTCAGGGGACAAGAGTCCATTTATTCCCCAGGGCTTCCAAATGATGATCCCAGGGACCATGTAGGACTGAGGAGTCCTCCCTGGAGTCTTGTACACCAGTTTAAGCCCCAGCTGTCATGAGGCGGATGAGGGAGTTCTCTCTCGAGTTTTGCCAGTGCTTTTCGGCGTGACAGCCCTGGATGTGCTGCCCATCAGTTAGGGAAGTCTGCTCAATTTGCATGGGCCATGCTCATTTGCAGATTACACGGTGGATAAATGGAGATGAATCAGTCGCTTTTCAGAGGGCCATTAACTTTTTTCCCTAAAAGCTCTTCGAGAAAGACCACCGTGGCCTTAAGGAGTTGATGTGATCACAGTGATGCTTACCTTTTGTAGAACTACATTTCTACTGTGGGTGCTTGCTCCTGCCCTGGGACTTCCACTAAGAATGAAGGGATATTCACACTAAAATTACCTTTGTAGATGCTGCACACCATTGTACTGTGGATGGCAGGATCTGAGATTCAATCCAGAATTTTTGTCAAAACTTGAAATATACTTGCTTGGAATGTTCTGTGGAACCACTGACCTGATGAAGTGGTCCCCAGAAATATGTTTATGTGGGAAGAAGGAATGCCCAGGGCCCCAACCACATTTTATTAGCATTTTACCAATCTGCTGGTAAGAAGACATATTTTCTCAAATCACTTAAATTCCCTTTTTGGTCTAGGGAGTTCCCTCGTCTACCATTTTGGGCTCTGTGTGGTAGATTTTGCAGTACTTCCTGCTCGGAGGTGAATTATGATTCTTTTCTTTTTCTGGTTAGATTTTGCAGCATAGTGGGATAAACATGAGGAAGGGATAAAGCCTTTCATGGATGAGGAGTTCAGAGATTTTAATTCCAGCCTCTGCTCAACTGCAAACTCATTGACCCTAGCCACCTCTTCTGGTCCCTAGCTCTACAGGTTTCTCCCCTTTTTTTTCAAAATGTGAACTAGAAATAGATGGCTTCTAAAACCATTTCCAGGCTCTGAAGATGCTGACATTCTCTGACTCTTAGGATGACCCATCCACCCTTAAATGCAAGAATTTCCAGCTGGTATGGACTGAACATTGGTGTCTCTTCCACAAATTCATGTTTTGAAACCCTAATCCCCAAAGGAACAGAATTTGAAGATAAGGGCCTTTGGGCAGGAGATTGCAGGTTTAGATAAGATAATGCCTTGGATCCTTAATAAGATTAGTTCCCTTATAAGAAGAGACCAGAGTCCTCTGTCTCTCCACCATGTGAGTACACAGCAAGAAGGAAGGAACACTCTGCAATCCAGGAAGAGGGTGCTCATCATACCCTAGGGATGCCAGGCACTGTGATCTTGGACTCCTAGCCTGGAATGCTGAGAAATAAATGTTAGTTAAGCCACCTAGTCTCTCATATTTTATTACAGCAGATCAACAGACTAAGACAGCAGCCTTCTGTTAAATTCCTCCAAACTTACATATGAAGGGCTATTTAATTCATGACCAATTAAAAGCATAAATTCTTACTAACTGGCAGTTTCATATAGACCATGGTGTCAGCCACAGTAAGAAACACCAGGGGTGGGGCTTACTTACCCTTTACATTTCTTTCCTACCCATAAAATTCTTATTGTGCGCACGTGTGTTGGCTTCACATGTAGCTTGATTAACGTAAACGGATCTTGGGTTTCCCCTTTAGCTTTGTAAGTTGACTGGCTGAGCTTTACTTTTCTCCTGTTTTTCTCCCTGACCACCTTACTTCTTTACCATTCAGTTCTACCAGAAAGGGTGGCAGGTGGGCTAGAAGGAAAGGAGAGGGAAAATGCGTGGGCGTGTCTCACTGGTGTTGGTTTCATTTTTCATGTCTTGAGTTCTGACTTTTCATCTGAGTCTGCTTCTGATTGCTTATCTTAACGACAGTGGAGCTAACTTTCAGGGCTAACTCGTTTCTGCAGCATGTTTAATTGGTCGTGTTCACCAATCTTCGAGTTTCTCGTCCTTATTTTCCTCTTTGCTTCCCTTGCACATTAATCAATTCCTCTCAATTAGCTATGACACAAAGATAAACTTTTAAACCTCAGATGGGAGGACTGTGGCCATGTCACTTCACAGTGACACTGGTAGAGAGAAAGCTTGCGCTATGCCCCAAAGTCCATGGTTTCTTCACCCAAACTAAAAAAGTCCTGCAAAAACCAATGAAGTTTTTAAAAGAGCACTTTCTGGGGTGAAGCTTCTCTAGTCCTAAATTCTGGCTCCATAATTCTTTAATATGTGGCTGCAGGTAAGTTTTCTAACCCAGTGTGTTCCTTCTCCTCATCTGTGAAGGAAAAGTGGTCATGTGAACACCACAGGATTGCAATCTTTCAAAGAACAGCTGGGGGACCAAATAGATTTCCCCCAAAACTGTATGTGTTAATGACGATTACTACAACAACAATTAATGCTTTTGATCTGACAGATCTATTTTGGGAGGTGATCTGTCCTGAATGTAACCAATATGTGGACCTTTAGTCCATGAGATTCAAACTAATTTTTCTGGTCATACAGGGTGGAACTCATATGTGCTCTTTCAAGCTTAAATCTAATGGTTTTTAAAACTTGTTATTCAAGGAAGAAATTAAAGTTCAGATCATGCAAACAGAATGACTTGTGATATATTTAACACATGTTACATTGGAAATATAACTTGCTTTATTGTTTTGTGTCATCTTTCTCTAATATTCTGATTTTCATTGAATCTTAAATGTAAATAAGTTTTAATAGACATATTCCATCAAAGGCACATTTCTAGACTGATTTCAGTTCGTTCCTAAGATACGTAGGTTGAATTCTATATGAATCATAAAACCAAAATCTAATCTACCAAGATTATGTGCTTGAGGTGAAATACCCTATATTTGTGCAGTATACATCTTTTCTGTACCTTTTAGGCAGAAGAAGTTCAATAATTTATGATTGATTTATTTTATTCATCAGTTAAATATTTACCAAGCAACTACTAAGATACAAAGATAAAATAAGACATAGCCACTGGCCTCAGAGAGCTTCCTGCCTGGGGAGAAAGTTAAGAAACATACCCAGTGACTTTGACAGATGTCAGAAAGGAGTAAAACGTGAGCCAGCGAGTCCTATGAAATCTCACCACGAGCAAGGACACACTTGTTTGGGGGACTGAAATGGCTTCATGGAAGAGGGGTGGCATTTGGACTAGGCTTTGAAAACAGGTCACTAAAAGAGAGAGGGTATTTCAGGTATAACGGCCAATGGTGAGTATGACATAACATACATATACACACACAATAAAAAGAGGGAAAACGGCTGGAATTACAGCAGCAATCCCAAAGATATTCTCCTTAGTCACCTTTCTCACTTTATAGATGAGGAAACAGAAGGTCTAAAATAATTGCCCAGGGGCCCCAGCTGGCCGGTCCTGCTGTGCAGCTAGGCACAGCAAGGACTCTGTGGTGCTGAGTCTGGAAGGGAGGATACAGAAGGTCAAGGCGGACCTCATGCCCCAGAGTAAACATCTGGACTTAGTTTAATAGGCCATGAAGTCCACAAGGTTTCCAAGGAAAGGAGCAATGAAATTGGAGTGTGCTTCCCTTTGCAGCTTAAACAAAGCCATGGAGAGAGGAAGAATGAAAAAAGATGTCCATTCTATCTGCTCCAGGGGTCAGATGTACAGAGCTGGGTCTGATTACAAGCAAAAGGAGGAGAGAAGGAAGCTAAGCTCTGAGGTTGCACATTTGAGCTACCCTGAAACAAACTGTACAAAACACAGAGGTTGGGGGAGAAGAGCTGGTCTTGGGGAGGGGCAGAGGTGCCCAGGAGGGGAGGAAGGGAGGGCAACTTTACAGCCAAGCAGTAGGAAGGTGCTGCTGCTGCTCAGCAGGTGAGTGACAGGTGTGGGCTGAATCCAGCAGGGTTAGGAGGCAGCTAGAGCAGTTTCCCTGGGGGCAGGGCGAGGGGCTGCAGAGTGGGCTTCCCTGCACAGGAGTAGGGGAAGTAACAGTGCAGAGAGGAGATGCCCCGCTGCCAGGGCCTCTCAGCACACTCCACGCAGGTGAGGCAGCTGACAGCCGTGGGGGCACAAACTCACAGGATGGAACCGCTTCCAGAAGTTGGGGAATAATTCAATAAACACCACAGAGATGGGATGCCAAGAGAAGACCCAGGAAAGGGTGTTTGATGGGTTGTTTATCTCTCCTACCACAGTGGAAAGATCTTCAACCTAGCACTGTGCATCCATTGGCCATCACCTCGCTATTCTTTGTTCTAGCACCTACTTCAAAGTTGTATATGGGTTTCTTTGCATGGCTGTGTCACATCTGTATCCACACAGGCTACAATGTCTACCAGGAGGAGAGGGCACTGTCTAGGAGGTGGAAACACCATCATATTTTGGATAGAAGATAGTTATTCCTTACTACTGACTTCAGGGTCTTTTGAATTTTAAATATTTTTTGAGACAGAGTAATATTTATCAACACTAATCTCAGACATTTATTCTTATCTCTGTTGTTTCCTGGGTCCTTTGCCTAGTTTTGTAGTTTATTTTACTACTTTTTATTTCTTCGTTATGAAGGCATACATACTGGATGTAAGAAATATTTGGATCTGAGGGTTAAAGATAACTAACAGACATTCTGATACAACTCAGTAGTTCTATTTCTTATTCCAGCTCCCTCTCACAAAGGAAGTGCTAAGATTAGATCAACAGATGTGTTTCTACAAGTGTGAAGATATTTATAGTGCCATAGCTATGAAGGAAAAGGAGTCCAGAGGGACGGAAACGCCAGAGGCTTCAGGAAAAATGGAAATCTGCTTTGAAAAACTGGTTTCAGAGGCAAGAGCACTCTGCTGAGAACCAGCAGACCTGGAGTCTGTCGGAACGTGGAGAACATTCTGCCGGTCACTGGCATTTTGAGATTCTTTTTACTCACTTCTAAAATAGGGGTATTATTGTAGTTTGGATCTGGAATTATGCCCCAGAGGCTTGGACCCCAGGGTAGCAGTGTCCAGAGGTGGGACACTGGATCGTGAGATTCGGGTCTCATCAATGGATTGATGACAATGGGTTCGTAATTTGAGGGCATTACTGAAAGATGGTGGAAACTGTAGGAGGTAGGACCTACTTGGAGGAACTAGGTCCCTGGGGTGTGCCTTAAAAGGGTACATCTTGTCTCGAGCCCCTTCCTCTCCCTCCTTCTCTGCTTCCACATTGCTACCAGGTGAGCAGCTTTGTTCTGCCAATCCCTTCTGCCAAGATATTTGGCCTTGCATCAGGCCTAGAAACAAAGGGGCCAGCCTCTAAAACCATGAGCAAAATAAATCTTTCCTTTACTAAGTTGATTTTTTCAGGTATTTTGTCACAGATAAGAAAAGCTAACATAAGCACTATCTTTCAAACATATTTTTATTCCCCTTATAGAATATTGGGAACTGGACTTTACTAACAAATTATCAAGATGCTTTTAAATTTAAGGAGTGATGCTCACTCATTATTTTTTGCTGCTAACAAGTAGTGCATGGCAAAATAAAGTTTCCCAACTGGTCCTGAGTGGTTGGAAAGATAAGTAAAAATACAAATTAAAAGGTGATTACTTGGTCTTCCTATTCCAAATTGGTATGAGTTAACATAATTTGTAGTGGAACTGTACAATGGAGTTGGTGATACGTCCTGGGAGCCTAACCCAATCCCACCATTCCACACATGAGCAACAGGACCCACCACTAAGCCACTTGCCCATGCTCACGCAGCTGGTGAGTGCAAGAGCTGGCTCTTGAGAGGCTCGTGGCTCAAGTCCACGGTTAACACACGCAGGTTTGAATGTTTCCCTCTGCCTGTCGGCCCCTTGTTGCTATTACACACAGAATCGTAGTTTCATTAACAGATGTGCCGTAAATTCACACATATTTTACCTAATTACCAGCGGTTAATTCACCAGGAAAGATGAATCCACACTCTTTGCCCTCTTAACACCAGGGCTTAGCACACCCAGTAGGCTCTTCTCCTTGACTGGATTTAAAGCTTCTTCAGGAATAAGGGTGACCTGGAATATCTTTGTCTTTATCCAGAGAAGCACAATATCCTACAGTCTGAGGATTCAATGGCCCTGAGTTTGAATTCTGGTTCACTAACTCAGTGGCTATAGTGAGCCTGGGCAAGCCATTTACTCCCTGTGGGGATTCAGTTTTCAAATAAGTAAAAGCAGCATAGTCAGAGCTGCTTCTCAGAGTCAATCAGAGGGTTGAATCAGTGGAAAAAAAATATATATATCCTAAAACCAGAATCACTAGTTCTCTTTTCTCCACCTCTTTTTATTTAGTTAAGCCAAAGTTCTTTTTGTCATTGGTATAAATAAGAAAGGCATTCATGACATGTTGGGTAGACCATCATTTTAAACATTATATGATGCTTCCAAATTATTCCAAAAAATCTGATCATCTTTCCAAAACTTCTAAGCCTAAAGGAGGAAATTTCAGAACTTTAGACTTCCCAGCAGTATTCTCTGGTGACGCTGCAGGTGGTCATAAATGAGGCAGAATCAGGGCAAATCCAAATTTTAGTTGAAGCACACAGTTTCTTTGCAAGTGTGGACATTTGAGACCCTGGGATTTTTAATCCAGTGAGGAAAGTTAATCTGCTTCTCATTAGAAAGCACCCATAAACTGTGAAATCCATAATCCTCCATCACAAAGTGACAGCAGTCATTATCGTTTTCAATTTATGCTTTTGACGAGCTCTATTTGCTTTGACCAGATTTCTTCGTAATATGACTCTAAAATGCTTGGGGACTGTGCTGTCCAGGGTGATTGGAGATATGCTGGGTTGTTTAGCATCATGCACCAGAGTTACTTAATGTGTTCTCTTTTCATGGGAAAGTAAGTTTTGCAATGACTTTGAGGTCAGAGGATAAAGTGGCTGCACAGTGAACACATGCCAGCAACAAGGATCCTGCATTAACCCAAAAGAGCCTGGCATGATTGGCAGTGGTTGCTCACAGAAAACCAGAAAGGAAGAAGCAGGTCTCCCAGGTGGGGGCATGGGGAACCTGATCAGCCCCGCTCTAAGAATGCCAAAAATACTATTTAGTATCTTTTGCTTTACTAATCAAGGCCACTTAGAGGGAGAATTGCTCACAAGCACCTAAATTCACTATATTAAAATTAAAAGGCTCAGTGCCTGGGTAATCTAAGGGATGAAAGTGTACAGATTTTGTTTTGATCTCTGATCAGATGAGAGCTGTGGGGAAGGCAGTTCACACGCGTGGCAGACAGACGCTGAAAGGGCCAAGTCGAACCGTTACTTGTTAAACGTTGCAGAAAGAGTTGTTGCTGGAAAGAGAATACAGTACAAAGACAATGCCATTTTTAAATTTTAAAAAATCACTAGGTGCTACTGAAAAGAGATGGCCAAACAGCACCTGCACGTTTCCAAGTCACTTACGTTTTAGTGCTGACAGCGTGACGGTTGACTTCAGCTGTCGATTTGACTGGTGAAGGAATACTCAGACACCTGGCAAAGCCCTGCTTTCGAGTGTGTCTGTGAGGCATGAGCCTGAGTGGTTGGGACGGGGAGACCCGCCCCCAATGATGACCAGACAGGGAAGTGAAGCATCTGCCTTTCTCCCCTTTCCTCCCTTTAGACACCAGAACTCCAGCTCTCCAGCCTTGGCTCTTTTAAAACTGAAACCAGTGGCTCCCAGGTTCTCATCCTTTGGCCTTGGACTGGGAGTTAGACCACCAGCTTCACTGGCTCTGAGGCCTCTGAACTTGGACTCAGCCACACTACCAGTGCCTCAGCATTCTGCAGTTTTCAGATGGCCTGCTGCAGGACTTAATCATATATCCTCCCAGGATCCCCTCTCAGGTACCTGCGAGTGAGTTCTATCGGTTGGTCCTCTCTGGAGCAACCAGACAAATTCAACCAGCACGCTTGCAGTGCTTCCGCTGCCCATATCCTCAAACTCACCCTTCTCGTAAATATGTTTATTCATGCCAATAAGGAATGCATATGACACCAACGTTTAGGGAAGGACATTTTGAAGAAGTTTGAGACTGTGCCAAGTACTGCAAGAAGACTTTTAACCTAATAACAAACTCTAATTTAACCATTGAATACAACCACACTAATATTTGAAGACTTAAAAAGTAGAAAAGCCAAGAGAAATCTCCTGGAGCTCTGTCATTCACAAAGTGGAGGTAAGGACAGGAGTCTTTATCCACAAAGACCCTCCTCTATTTCCTCAGTGCCCCCAGCCTCCTTCCCAGTGCCAGTACTAGGGGAGGCTCTCCAGAATACAGGGATCCTAGGAGAGGAAACTGGAGAACAGTGAATGAATTCTATTCCAATAGTTCATTTTACTGAAGTTAACTGAGGCTCATAGTTGCAAGTACTTTCTCAAAATCACATTTCCTAGGTCTCCCATCATCATCATCAAGAGCATTTATGATCATTCTTTCTGAAATAGGAATAGCACAGAAATATATATGAACATTTTGGAAAAAAATATGAGAAACCAAATTTAAGCAATAAAATATTTAATGTCAGCATTCCCTCCCAAGAGTTAATATGGCTCCCAAATAATCATTGGAATGTATTTCCTCTCAAATATTGGGTGGCTATGCACACAGCAAATGTTTTGATGAAGTGTGGAGAAGATTGGTCTTTCTGGGAAAACAGTTGATAACATTGGAAAATTTATTTCTACAGATGTGGACTGATTTTGCTATGAAGTTGAGTTTTTATTTTGTTGTTTCTCAATGTTTCATTGTTAGAAAGTTGAATGTTAGAGTAAAATTTAAGGAATTTTATCGTTAATTCAGTATTCGCACCTCCTAGATTCCATCAGTAACGCTTTACTTTTCTTGCTTCATATCTGTCCATCTACCCATCTTACTATCCATTTGTTAGTGTAGCACATATTTTTGCTATTTTTCAAAATAGATTCAGACAACAGATAATACTGTATTTTAAAAGAACAGAATCAAAAACTAGATTCAGAAAACAGATAATACTGTATTTTAAAGGAAGAGAATCAAAGAATATTCTTACTCCTAAAAGAATAGTTGGAGAAAACTGATTAGATTTTTAAAAAAACCAAGAAACAAGCTTGTTCTGAATTATGCACACAGGTACTTATCGTTCACTTTCCCGCCTCCAGAAGAGCCTGTAAGCTGTTTTAATGTTTTGTCTCTCTCTATCAACCATGCATACATTTTCAGTACTCATCCAAATGCCTGGGTTTCTGAAGACACAAACTGCTGACTGTAGCGCCTGCTATCGATCATCAGGAAGAATTCCTTGGAAGGCAGGCAGTAAGTACTTTTTGTTCTCTGCTATACACTCCAGTATCCCCCACCCCAATTAGTCTTTGAATGTAGACATACAGTGCTTTCTCTCATTTATGAAGAGTGTTTTATATTACCTATCACAGCCTTGTCAAGGAGATCAAATGCGGAGAACAGGAGAATACTTTGTAAAGAGTACAGTCCTACACCACCTAAGATGGCATCAACGTTAGTAATCGTAATGCAGCCATACCAAACACAGCTGAAGTGAGGATCGCACTGCTACTTGGCTCTTTAAAATCAGTCAGAAAGGACTTCAGAGGTTAAAGGGACAGAGTATTGGCAGCTGCCTTCACTCTCCCATCTGTAAGTCATCTTGTCAAGGATCTAGAAGAACCTTGGGGTATATCACATGGGCTTGTTTTCATTAGTGAAGTGTTTGTTTTGGAAATCCTCCCAGCTTTAAAACAATACTTCCATTAGCTGGGCACAGGACCTATAATTATCCATCTTATCTGACCAGGGCCAAACTCTTCTGCTTACTGCATGCCATTTACCTTGGTGCTGCGGAAAGGAGAAGTGCAAGACATCCACTCAATGTATAAGAAAGCGCAGAGAATGTCCATTTATTTGAATAAACATCTAAAAGTGAACTCTGGTTAGAAATTCCTGCAACAAGATATCATTAGTTTTAATAAATGACAGAAACCCTCTGCTCCCATGTATGGGAAAAATTCTGTTACATAAATAGCTAAAACTTACAAAGTATAAAGTAGTACATTTTCTGCTTTTGTGTCTGGGTGAACACAAATTAAGAAAGTGAGGAGCAAGGTCAAAGCCAGGCAGCAAGAAGAGATAAAATAAGCAGAGGCAAGATCATCATTAATTCCCGCTGTGAAGAACCTGCCAGATCTCCGGCACTGTATTTTATGTGTAAGGGAGTGGAGAGAAAGATTTTAAATCACGCTTGCCCTCAGAAAGCATCTATTCCACTAAGAGTTGGGTAGAGAAAACAATCAGGAGACAGGGAAAATAAGTAGAAATTGTAAATAGTTGGAATAGGATTATAAGATGTAAGTGTGGCATGGGACTTGATCATGAGTTATACTTAACACAAAACATGTTAACAATGCCGACATCACAGCAATGAATAAACTTCCATGAGGGCACACGTAATTACCTCCAAGACCAAAACATGCTTCTCAGCTAGCAAAGGATGATCTGGACAAAAACTGTCTGTGCTTATTGTAAGGGAGAAAGTTCTCCTGGCCCAGGAACTCCACTGGTCTGATGCTGGGAACAACAATGTGTCATAAACGAGCTGAGGCAGTTGTAGCAAGCTATCCCTGTCTGATGCCACTAACCACCCAAAATACACAAGTCCCCTAGTGTGAACATTTGCATGCTAATAAAATTTTAGCATGCTCTGAATTCGAACCTTGTAAAGTCCTTAGTGTGCTATTTAGCAGTATTACTTCTTGATTTCAGTCTAACTGCTGTGGGCTCCTCCTTTACCATACCTGATTGCCCAGGGGGTGGGGCACCTGAAGATCCTCGGGGTAGACAAAGAAACACCGTCAGAACAGCAGCTCTGTTCCCCGCGCAGGGCTCGATGGCTATCGGTTTGGGCGCCCCCTGGAAGAGAAAACCCATTGTAAGATTGCATAGTTGGCACATGGCCATTCCACTTTCCACTCTGCCCATCCTCTGGTCAGCTCAACTGCATACTCCTAGTTGTCAGGGATGCACCGTGGGTCATGTTAACACTAACGCCTGGTACAGTTTATCATGCAATCAGCATTTATTTGAACAAATGAACCCATTTCTCTATATTTGACTTTTGGCTGGTGAACCTCCAAGTAGAGCAACATTTGTTGCTTCTTCCAGATTGCCTCCCCTCATTAATAACATTACACATAACCCCATGTATCTAATTAAAGATCATCATCCAAATATTTGGTTGGCAGATCTTTTTCTTTTACTTTTTAAATTTATTTTTACTGTCTATATTTAAAGTGTACAACAATGTTTTGATAGACATATGCTGGTGAAATTATTACTAGGGTCAAACAAATTTCCATATCCATCACTGCACGTAGCTGATCTTTATCATTTGTCGTAAAAGAACCTAGCATTGATACTCTCAGCAAGATTTCAGTATACCATACAACATTATTAATTAGAGCCCACCTCCTGTGACTAGATCGCTTGACTTGTTCTTCCAACAAACTACAAAGTTTGTATCCTTTGCCCACATCTCCCTATTCTTTCTCCCTCTCTGTCCACATTAGTGACGTACAAATTTCATCATCACCACCAACACATTTGCATAAGTAATGTAGCAGGAATTAATGTAGTAATGTAGTAGCAATATAGCAGGAATTAATGAAGTAAATGAATATATGATAATGAGAATAATAGTAATATGAATATTTTCAGTACTTATTATGGATTAGGAGTTCGAAGTGCCTTACAACACCCTGTATGATATGAAAACCTGAAGTAAGAGGTTAAAAACACTTGCTCAATTCACATAGCTAGGAAGAAGTAGCAGGGCTGGCATTTAATCTCTGGCAGACTGACATTTCATGTCTGTGTTCTCAAAGACACATGCAGTCTATCAAAGATGGGCATGTACAAATAAGCATGTACCCCTCCAAACATGCATAAACATACACGTGTGCATCTGTAACATGCATACAATCATATACACAGATTTTGAGTTCAAATACGATGCGATTTTTTGAAACAAAGAGTATATCGTTTTAGCCTAGGAAAGGAGGTTGGTTTGGTCTTTCTCATTCAGAGAACCCATGGCTGCTACAGCAGGGAAACATCTCCGCACAAAGGCAAAATTAAATGGAAGACAAAATGAAACAGCTTTAATTATTACAATGAATGCTTTATTCAGTTTTTTTCCCCACTGATGATATTTGAACTTTTCGGAAGCAATATAGACATATGTAGTCATTCCACCTAGAATATTCTAGAATATTGCCGTTTCCAGAAAGTTTAATGAGGCATTAAAGATAAAATATGTCCCCTTTCATGTAAAACTTAGGCTGAAATTTCTGGTGACAACGGTTTTATGTGGTTATAAAGGATTTCTCCTTCATGGCAACATAAATCTCATGTTTTAAAATTATCCTCATATTGATACATTTTGGGAGTTTTCAATATAAAGGTGAAGTGGCCATGGTGGTGGAAGCCAAAGGGCATTAAAATGTGCTAAGAAAATGCTCTCAGCCATGTTGTGTTACTTGCATCAAGTTACATGATCTACGGTTTCATACTTTAAAGCTTATATTTAATTTAATGGACTTATTTTTGAAAATGTTAAGTCAAAATCAGCATAAGCACATAGATATTCTCCAATGACGTAAATATTTAGAGAATAGGCGTGTCATATTCCAAGGCTAAAAGAAAAATTCTATGAATGTTTCCAACCATATTTCTAGGCAACTAAAATTTATTTTAACTTAATAAATGCAAAGTATATGTAACGATCAATTGATTAAAATACACTAAGAGAACATAAAATGAATTCAAGGTTTAAACAATAGTAATGGCTTAGAAGTACCCAGATCCATTTCACTCTATCAAAGAAGCAATTGATAGTTTCTACCAATAGGCGAGGCTCTCTCTGTTGGCTTTTCAGTTTTCAGTGTAACAACAGACTACTTAGAATATGAAATTATGTTAAAAAACTTGATTGCAAAAATTAGAACAGCAAAATTTCATGATTACAAAAAAAATGCTGAGAGACAGTGTTCCTTGGTTTAGGGAATTTAGAAAAATAATAAGGTTTGGTAGTACGTAAGTTGATCAAGTTACCAGGCTCCCTAAGGGCTGTTTTTAACACCAGCAGGAAGGGTTTTAAATATCAAATGCTGGTGTTTCAAAATCAAAAGCATTGATGGAGAGGAAAATTAGTAAAATATAACTGTAAATATCTGGTGGAATATAGCCTAATTATTTAACACTTGAAATTTCAGAGACTCAGAAACAGAAAAGGGCTATCTTGACCATAAAAAGGGAATTAGGCCTACATAAAAGTTAATTCTGTAAAACCTTTCTTAGAGTAATTCTCTCATTCTTATTTCTGAAGCTATTGTATAGCAAACATTAAAAAATATCGTTATATTGATAAACTATATAAAATATTATAATTCTGTTTTAGAATCAAATTGGCTTACAACTTGGTCTATATTTAGCTATAAGAATTTTCATAAAAGGATATTAGCAAAAGCATGAATTATTCATTATGTTTAAAATATTAGTTGCTAGCACAGCTCTTTGGCAGTTCTGGAAGGAATTCACATAATTTAAGAAATTATTTCCAAAGAGTTTGTGGCAAATATCACGTTCAATACAGGAATTTAAATTTGAAAACAGTGACACTTTACAACACTTGAATTTTACAACAAAATAGCAAACCCCCACAAATGATAATGTTTCTGATACTTTGAGGTTTCTCAGTTGTTTTGTGATAAATACATAACCATGAATCAAAATCATTTCACAATGACATAACATGTTCACTGAACTGTGCAAATTTATCATGCGTTTTCCATGGCTGCCTTTAAGAGAGATAAGGTAGGGGTTGGTTTGCCTATAGCACTCAGCAACTATGCTTTACTTCTAGGCATTTTCGTATTTATTGTACTGCAAAAAGCTGGTGTTGGACTGTGCCAGAAAACGTCCCTGACAGTTATGTAATTAGCAGTCCTAGTTTATTAAGCACACAGCACTTTTAGAAAAGACTTATCTGGATCACCCTAGGGTTTCTGAAACTACTGTACTCTTATTTTCAAGTCATTGTTTTGAGGAGCAAAACATTTTGTGTTAAACTCTTTCCATTTTTAGCTCTTAAAGACAAAGAAGTTACCAGAGAAGCTTCTGGGAGCACAGGGATTTTCAAGATTACAGTTCTTGAAATGCATTATGTGTTCTGTAAGGGAGACTGCCAGCTAACCCAGGATCTGTTCTGGAAACCACTGCAGGGTTAGAAACACCAATGGGCAAAGCTGCTTCCCTATTTCTTCTTCCACTAGCCATCACCAAGCGTGGGTGAACCAGTGATCTACCTCTAGACATCATGCTGAGACCAATCACTAAAGCTTACACCCAACATCTAGGGAACCCACAGACCATCTGGTGCCCTTGGACTAGCCATTCCAAGTAAGCCAGGTTAACTGTGACACTCAAGGACTTGAAAGATTACAAAAAAAGATGTTATTGTATCTTTTCAAAAACTTTTAGTAGTTCCTGAGTAGGGCTTGCAAACTCAAATTCTTTCAAGGCCCAAGTAGGTAACTTAATAATACTACCAGTAATTAAAGGTTTACAATATGACTGCCGCTATACTCAGTGTTTTCATGCCTTAGTCCGAACCCATGACAAGGGACCATTTCCACTTTACAGGTGATGTAATGAAAGCTCCACGAGTTTAAGTAATTAACTACGCTGCAAACATGGTAGGTGGTAAAACCAGGATTTGGACCTCTGCCCGTTATCTTGTGAACCTGTGTGCGTAACCTGGCTAGGCTGGGGATAAAGGGTGCGAAGACTGGCTCACATTCTAGTTAAGACAATAAACGTGGTGGGCGCTGACTTTAAGCAAATGACTTCTTTAAGTGAATGACCACAAGAACATGACTTGGAGCCAAGTGGACGTGAGGTCTGCCAGTCGGTAATGTCTGTGAACTGGAGGTCAAACAGCATTCCAGGCCACCAGGCCCTTGCGTCTACTCCTTTATCAAACATCATCTTTTATTCTGTACAAGCTCTGTGTGTGTTTGGGTCACAAAAGGACTCACTGTTCAACAACTACATCCAAGGGCTCCAGATTCTGAGAATCTTTCTTCTGTCTCGGACATCCTTCCCACAGCTCTCTTACTTTCCTAACCTTAAGTATCCCCCAAAGCTAACTAAGATGTCATCCCCCCCATGGAGCCTTCCCTGATTACTTTATTTTTCCTCTTACGGCTCTCTTTATCACTTCCCCTTGAGTGACTGTTGGGTAAACAGCCTGTCTGCTCACTGAATCAACCTCATTATGGGCAGGTCCTATTTCTTACGCTCCCTGTACCCCTAGTACTCACTTCTCCTTGAAATGTCCATACTTGGTGCCAACTCTTTGAGACTCATGTCTCCCGGTCTTTTATTAGATGTATTGATGTACATGTCATATGCCCCTGACCCTAAGCACCAGGTTAGATTTTTTTGTTGCACCTATGACATCTGGTAGTGTTGGGGATTCCCCCCAACATGAGGTCCAGCTGGCTTGTAAAAGAATTGGTGGTAAACAACTCTGACCTAGCTGGCTTGTATCTTCCTTAGTGACGTAATGCCTGACCGCAGGACTAAGCTATTTGGTCACTCATTTGTACAATTGGATAAATGTGTTTGCATTGTACCCCTATTGGCTGTTGTAATGGATAAATAGAGTAGCGACTAGTCAGATAGAGCAAGCAAGCAAGCAAGCGAGCAAGGAAGCAGCTCTGTCCAGAAGGAAGAAAGCACAGAAGGAGTCAGAGAAGAAGAAGCATGGAAGCAGCAGCAGCAGCAGCAGAGACGGCGGAGAGATCAGCAGCAGTAGAAGATGCAGGCAGTAAGAGCCTCGGTTGCAGAAACAGGGACTCTGGTATGGCAATAGAAACAAGGACTCTGAATGTGAATAGCCTTGACTCTAAATGTAATGCCTTAAGGGCCTTGACTCAAAGAGAGGGAAGGCGGGGAACCACCTGGAGGCCGTTAGCCCCTGTAAACAGAGAAATAAAGTGCTTGGAGAACTTAAGACCAAAGGGTCTATCTTAATCTCAGTTCACCACCTGAATGAATGCCTCGTCTGGTTCCTGCCGGCCGGGACCGGACAGGTAGAGTGCACCGCGCATAGGCAAAGAGCGAATGGATGAATGAGTAACTTGTCACTGAGGCCACACATGAGATCACTGTAAGGCATTGGCAGTTTCTATTCAGATTACAGATATTAAAGGAATAATAAAACAATAATAAAAATAATAACTGATAACATATATTGAGTACTTATTAGCGCCAAATGCCAAGCTGAACATTTTATGTGTATTATCATTACATAAATCCCATTTGGGGAAACTGTTATTTTCCATTTTATACAAATGAACAAACTGACATTCATAGAGGAGAGATGATATTCTTAGCGTAGCACAGCTAAGAGTGGCAGACCCAGGACGGCAACTCAGATCTGTCTAGGTTCTAACTATACACCACTACTAGCTTACTAAAAAGTATAACTTAGGAAGTCAAGGAGCCTCTCATTCTCTTGCCTTGGCTGTTAATAGCAGAAACCAAGCTAAAATTTGTTATAAAAATTACATGCATATACCTGTCCCATTTCCGACCAGCATTTGGAACACATGAATCTAGGACCAGCTTTGTCACTGTCTAGCAGTGTGATCCTGGGAAGTTACTAAGTCAGTTGCCCCACAAGGAAAATGAACAGGTAATCTGGATGTTTTTTAAGGTCTCTCTCCTCTTTAACATTCTGTGACTATGATTTATAGATAACCTCCACAGTTGGTGACATACCAATATCTCACACCATATCTAAAGTGTACTGAAATTTAAAATATCCAATCCTTAGTGATTTTTTTCCTGCCTGGGCACTTTAAATGGTACATCTAATTTTAAAGAATGTTATACTATATGATGAATACATCACATAAGACTAAATGGCCACCATCACATGCCAAAAAAGCAATTAGAAAATTGAATCAAGGAATTAAGGATTGATGTGGCTATGTTATACCTGTCAGCAGTAATAAGTGTTTTGACAAGAACAGAATCAAGTCCGACAGTGTGCACAGATACTAATCTGATACATGAGTGAAATATTAAAAATGCAAACAACTACACATTAATCACTCCAAAATTTCCCTTCTAAAACACATTTAATGCTATTCTTATCAGAACCCATCTATAAATAAAAATGAGTCCTTTTCAACAGCTTGTATGACTTGGTATTTGCAGTTTAATGAGTGTTTATATTGATATGAAATTTAGTTTTTAGTCACATTAGTAAAATTGAATTAATTTACTGAGCATTGAATTAAGTCAGCCCAAGGGCTTGGCTCACAGCTAGCTAGCTACGTTGATCCCATAGGATCAACAAATACCAAGATTCCAGATCTCAAAAACAGATTCTTTGATTTCATTGTTTAGACTTAGGGAAAAAATGAAAGTGAAAATCATATTCTTTCCTTATTTTTTGCTATGCATGAAATAATAAAGGGGAAATATATTAGCTGACCTTACTCAGTAGAAGTCATATTAATAAATTAAGGTGATGGTCACTCTCAAAAACAGGGTTAAACTGCATTAGAAGCCAATTCAAAGAGAATAAAGTAATACATATGGGAATAGGTAAAGGAATAAAATATAATATTCACATAATTAGTATGCTGCTCCTGAGGTTACACAGGGATTCAAATTGTAAGCTATTTTTGTTTCAAACCAAACATTTTTCCTCTCTTGAAATGCCTCCACGTTCAGGCTCTGTTCTAAATACGTGTGTGTACATGCAGACTCAATGTTCACATTTGCAGTGTCAACTGAGTTTTATTGTCATTTTAACTGTACAGCAGCGACTTGGAGAGTGAAGGGGCTGGACTGTCATAGCAATTTTGTTACCTATCTTCCCAAGGTGCTGAGGCCCAAGAAAAGTAAAATGGGAAAAACACTATCTCTTTTAGAAACATCATGTAATCACGCTTTTCTCAGAGTTGCTTAATAAATAATATTCATAGGAGATGACTTTGAATAGATTATCTTTAAAAATTGATTCCTGATAATAGTTTGCAAAAATTCAAAGTAGATCATCTATGAAATAATTGTCATAAGTAGATTTTTTAACAGTCTGTACTTTTCTCTGTAGTTCACTGCAGAAAGAACTTAACCACTGTGCTTCATGTGTGAGTTTCAAAACCGAGGCCTTCCTTTCTGTTCTTGAAAGGTACCGCCAAGCATGAGAAAGACTGGCCCATCCACCGACTGCCCATGTTGCTCACGCCCGGACCTCTGCTTCTGTTCAGGCTTTTCCACCCGCCTGGACTACCCAGCAACTCCCACCATGCCTGCAGGACTCTGCCAAGTCTCTCACCTGCTAGTTAACTCCAGGTCAACTCAGGCCACCCCTGCTCCTTCTCACCATACTCTATCTCAGTACCTAGGTGTAACCACCGAGAGAAAGCAACGCAGAAGCAAAGGGAGAGATCCTTGGCCAGCTAACGGAATTCCAGGCTGCTCTTGCTTCTGGGTATAAGCTTGGTCAAATCATTCTACCTTCCTAACTGCAGTTTCTCATCTGTAAAATGGATCTGAAAGTACCGTCTTCCCAGTGTTGCTATCAGGACTGAAGGGACTGAAGGATGCTGTATATGTTTATGCATAGAATTTACTACATAAACATACAGTAAATACTTCGTAAGGGTCAGCTATTATTATTATGTCATTCCACCCCATTCTTGCTTTGCTTTGGAATTGTTCTCTGTTCCATCTATACATGTTCAACTCAAAAGTAAACCATTTGAGGGTAGAGGACATGTTTTTAAAATCTATTTGTGACTTGAAATGAATCAATTAAAAAATTTAGCCTCCAGAATTGTGTCGGTGGTTTATAGGATGGGGAGAAGCTCTTCCTAATGCCAGCCTTCCCGCATGTGGCACATCAATACTGTCACAGAGGGTCTGCCTACCTTCCCACTCTTGTTCCTGGTTTTATAAGGAATCTGATCCATGAGCCTTATCTGCTGCATAGAGTAGAACAGACCTTCCCTGGCACCTATGATTGAGTTGTTCAATAAATATTTCATGAATAAATGGGCATTGGCTTTTTTCCCCTTTCAGAATAGCATGCAAGGTTAATCCTAATTTTGTGGCAGCACATTATGAACAGAACTTCAGTCTAGAGCAGATAGATGTAAACCAGCAGGAAAGTCCGAAAATTGAGATTTTAGTATTATTCCCAGAATGGTCCATTTTGAAACATATTATGTCATTAATGCAAAATGTCACCTTGGGAACATAGCTAATAGACCAATTCTATTTAAAAAGTAAACACACTAGCTGCTGGGGCTAGAGAGCCACGTGAGGCCCAGTCTCCACTCTGGTGGCATCTCCCCAAGCTGACTGCCACTCAGATGAGTTTAGAGCTGAGTGCCCTGAGTGCCCTGCAGTTAAGATCTGAGCTCTGAGGAGGGAATGGGGAGGGAAAAGAGGGGCTGGGAAGGACTCTGCCTGGCCAGGATGGCGAGTTCACCAGGACAGTGAGGGAGGATGGCTGAAGAGGCAGATGGTGGTGGGGAAGCTGCTGGACATTCTCTGGGGGTGGAGCCCAGGAACTGCTCTGAACAGAGGGCTAAGGGGCCAGAGGCTCAGACGGGCCCTCCATGCATTCAGGCCTTCGTGAGCCCCGGACACTCACCTGTCCAGGACTGCTAGCATGGCACCTGCCTGACTCAATGCGCTGAGACGCCACTACAGACGGACCCCAGGAGCTACCAGCAACACACAGCACTCTTCACCTAACTAAGCGCCAGATCTGCTAGACTGAGTGCATGCTAAATCACAGTGCTTGCTTCTGAAACTTCAATCATAAAAGTGAATCAAGAAGCGCTGTGAAAGCCTACTGTCAGCAGAAAAAGTAAAAGTGCAGATTTGGCAATATTCTTAATGAGGAATCAAGTGTTAATAGATCCAGCATAATAAACGACTTCCTACTATGGTTGTCATATCAATCACGCCTTTCATAAGTAACTAAAGTGTGGGCAAAACTCCGAATGAGGAGTTTATGTAACTCGTTACAGAAACATGTGCACAACTACCACTCAGTAAACCCCCTGGGTCTCTCAGAAGGGTCGTTCTCGGGGAAGGTTCTGCCAGAAAACTGAACGTTAACCCTGCAAGGCCCCAGATGTTGCCACTTTAAGGTATTTTTTAAAAACCAGTGTGAAATCACTTAAAATAAACACCCCCTCCTTTGCTTCTCTACTGGACTATAATATATTGAATGCCATTTAACACTGTCTTAACAGTGTTGCTCCAGAGCAACATCGCAAGTATCAGTTCTCAGTCTGCTGAAGAGGCAGACCTGCTTATGTGCACCTGAGTAAGCCTTCAGGCTTCTCGCCCTTCTGCCCCAGGAGCCACCAAGGCCATCTTGCTCTTTGCTTGCTTTTCTCTTTTAACGAAGGCAACCCAAAGACCCTGTGGCTGCCAGTGAGCAAAATGGCTGCTCTTCCAGGGAACACATGCATTGTGAGGCAAAGATGGAAACGGTACTTCTTCCCTGTTGTGATTGGCATGGTGTGAGCTGTCAACTTCTTTCCGGCACAGTCTCATTTGGACATTCCCAAACCCGTGGGCCACATATACCTTCTTGACATTTATAACAATCCTCCTACATCCCCTGAAGTTCATAGGCAGGTCAGCATTTATAGTTTCAAAAGAGTTTGGAAATAATCTTATTTTAAAGTCTAGAACTATTTCTAAAGGCCCAAATGACTTTATGGCTTGTGAAATAGTCTTAGGTTCAAATGTTAGGGAGATCCAGCAAATTGTTTAATTTTTATTTGCCTCAGTTTCTCCATATGGAAAATATAATATAATACCAATCTTGCAAGGTAAGACTGAAGATTATAAAGGATAATATATGAATACAATACTTGGTGTGGTGCCTAGCAAAAAAGTAGGAGCTTACATTTTTATATCAAGTCAAATCATTTGCATATGTAATTTCTGTTATTCAAAATCAAACGAGTGTCTGGAATTTCACTGGTTTGGCCTTACCAGTTCCCTTCCCCTTCCTCTAACCTTATTTTGGTGATCCCTGGTGGGGAAGGAGGAAGTTTATATGTCAAGATATTTTTTGCTTTCTCTCTCTCTATTGGGTGATTTCATTCTTTCAGACTTGGTCCCAAAGTCTGCCATCAATATTCTAGTGTGTGTGTTCACTAAAGTTGGAACCAAGTTCCAGGTTCAGACATTAGCCTATTATAGAGAAGATGATCATTGATCCATGTGAATTTTTCAAAGTTCAGAGGTAAAAGTCATTTAGAATGATACATATTCTATGGAAACTTCTCTGCATACACAGCAAAGAGAAACATAGTTTATGGATTGATTATGCTTAGAAATGGCCCTAGGTATGTTTTTAGGTGCCTCTGGGTAGCCTGAGAAGCCTCTTTGCCTACTAGTTATCTCTCCACTGTTTGGTACATTAAAATTTACTTGATTTTATAATCAAGTGGACTAAAGGGAAACATGAAGGGAAAGATGATAGAAGCAGAGAATGCTTTTTATGCATTCAGCAGGACCATGGGATGTTCTTGTAAGGTCATTCCTAGGTTCCCTGGAACCCATGGGATGGAACTTGCTACTCTTGCCTGTGATCTGAGATCTGAGCAGTCCTCCTGTGGCCAAATGAAATGTATCCTCATCACATTCCTTTTGGTCTTTTCCTCAAATTGAATTGTGTGGACCACCTCATCAGAGCTTGCTTTAGAAAGCTAAATATATGAGAGTGAATAAAATCTCTCTCTAAATCGTTTTCTTCCCAAAGCTCCTCTTTCAGGATGACTAAAAATTAATCGTCAAGTCTGCGTAACGATCCTTCCCCTGTTTTTACTCATGCTGCTGAACCAACTCCCTCTTGGTGCTAGTAATTACCTAATTGATTAAGCCTGGAGGAGCCTTCTGTCACTGGGTGTGGCTCACCGCACACATCTGGCTCACTGTTCTCTTGAAAAAGGCTGGCTGGATGATTAAAATATCCACAGCACAGATTTGGGTATCAATAGGGAGCAGATCTTCCTTGTTTCCCTACCTCGTCTCTGTAGTGGGTTAAATAGTTTCCCTTAAAAGTTCATGCCCACCCAGAAGCTCAAAATGTGACCTTGTTTGGAAATAGGGCCTTTACAGATGAGATGAATCAAGACTAGTTAGGAGGTTACGTCAGGCTAAGGTAGACCTGATGTTGTTTTAAGAAGAGGGAGGCCACATGGGGATGACACAGACGAGAACATCATGTGAAGGCGCACCCACGAGGGCAGAGTACCAAGGACAGCAGCTGGGAGAGAGGTGAGCAAGAAGCTCCCTCCGCAGCAAAGGAGCAATGCACTTGGCTTTACCTTCACTGCAGACTCCTGGCCTCCAGAGTGTTGCTGTAAGCCATCGAGGTTGGGGTGATTGTTATGGCAGCCCTCGGGAACCAAGACAATTTCCTAGTCGCAAGCCAACTGCTGACACAATGGTCAGGGAATATTGATTGCTTGCCAACTTTGTTGTTGTTTTGGAAATAATCGTGCAGTGTAACAACTGGAACTGTAACCAATCCCAATTGCTCAGCATATTTCCTCTATTTTGGGATGATTCAAGCCACCTTCATTTGAGAATAGGAAATATCCCACATAGGATGGCAAAAACCAATGGAGAAATTCACTCAGTTATGAGAGTTCAGTGATCGTCATACAATTAGTAACATTTATGGAATTGGAAATAGTCATAATTACTGCTCAGAGCTGTGTGTTGAACTCCCTGGGAATCAGATGCTGAGACTCCCGGATGTGTGCAGCAGGCTCGCTGGGAAGCGGTCTCAGGAAAGACATCTGCATTGAGTAACAGAAGCAGGGCTGCTGCAGGGAGAGGCCTGGCCTGAGTGGGGTGGTCCTTCCGAAGGCCTCCAACTTCCCTGGTGGGGGGCAGTCCCTAACACTGGGAGAGGCAGCTTTCTTGGAGAAGGACTCAGATCTGAGCTGCGCCGACAGGCTGAGTCCCGAGGGGCAGATCTGGGCAGCACACCCAGTGCCACTACCACATTTGTGATTTTAAACAAAACTCTGCTCATTAGCTAAGAAAGTCACTTTGGCCAGACCCAGTCCAACATGTCACATGGTAAGAATTCTGTTGGACATCTACACTTTCATTTCTCACGAGGTTTTGTGAAGTTGCTATGTTATCACCATTTCTACCCTTCCCAGAAGAGGGCTCGCTCTTCTCTTGGGGACCACAACCTTCCTCTTTAATTTTTCTTCATTGACTAGTTACTTGCAAGGTGATTTTTTGCCTCAAAAAAAAAAAAACAAACAGACAAAAATCATGATTTCATTGCTAAGCCGAGGGCTAGGTCAACCGTCTAAAGAACTGAGTAATCAGAACTCACTCCTTTCACACCTGATATTCAAGTGAGTCAATGTGTTTTAGTTTTTGTAAGTCATGAAACTTCCAGTGAAAGAGGCCCTGGTTGTCCTGCCCACGGGTACATCAGGGATGACATCATTACTCTCACTGAGGTTTGCAAGGCAGACCCATCAGGAATGGCAAAGGACAGACCCAATTCTTCAGTGTGCCTAAGTCACGTTCTTTAAGGAAACTGCAACTTTATATGTCTTTTCTTGAGAATCAAGAGTAATGTCAACTGTTAATCACTGGCATTTATTGCTTGTTGAGTTCTCTCTTGGGCTGGTGGAGGAATTGAGCTAAAGAGCAGTTGCTGGGCACTGTGCCAACTACTAATCCATGTTCCATGTACTGGCAAGGGTTTTCTGAACCCAGGTCATGATTAAGTCATATTGATTGCCACAAAGCAGATGAAACCCACTGTGGGGCGCATTTCATCTCTACTTGCAAGATGGAGTTTGTTTCCTATCATAGGAAGGTAAGAAGACATATTACAGGGTAGAATTCATACCCTTCAGGAGGGATATGTGGTTTGAGGCGGCTGGTGTGAAATGGGTGACAGTGCTATAGTCCTATAATGCAGGGCCCTGGTAGAGAAGAAACCAGGGTTGTATTTTCCTAATGCAGCTTCCCATCTGGAACTAGCTCCATATCTGTTCAAGGCAAGCAGAAACCGATTGTGTCATCTAACTGAACTGACTGGCTGGATAAGAGATATTCTGGTCTGGTTCCCAGCAGTACAGTAAGGAAAGGGCATGTGATAAGAATCTTTGAGGCAGTGACCATGCTTTTCTAGAATTTATAATCCTGGACCAAAGCAACCTATTCTTTCTACTGCTCAGGTACAAACATTGGGCAGTCCTGTTTCAGGCAACAGGCCTGGAATAGAGAAGACAGAGAGGGTCTTTGGTTTCCATGAAGGATGACTAAAAAACAAAGGTAGCGTAACATCAAAGAAGTGATAAGCACGGTGCTGGAGTAGGCTATGGAACGCAGTGATGGTGCCATGCCAGCCAGGGCCACCAGGAAAGACCTCTCAGGAGTGGAACTTGAGCACAACTGGACAAAGTGAGGGGGTGAAGCCAGGTGAAGATCTAGAGGCCAAGGAGAAGGAGCAATAAAGGCAAAATCTGAGGGAGGATTGGGAATGGTGTGTTTAAACACCAGTAGGAAGACCCATGGATTGACTTGGGAAATACAGGATTTGTCAAAGGTATGTCATGAAGTTGAAACGGATGTGTTCTTTCATTATTATTATTTTTGCTTTGACTTTGAGAGTGAGTGTAGAGCGGAGCCCAGGCTTTGCAAGCCTTAGGGAGCAAGAGGGTGCCAGGAAGGAGTGTGGGAAGAGTGCGGGAGAGTGCGAGCGGAGCAGAGCCAGGGGCTTAGTCAACTGCGGATGAAAGAAAGTGTAAAACAATTTAACCGGGTCGTTTAGAGGCCTCATTTTTGAACAGTATTTGAAGTAGCCCTAAATTCTCATTTTCTAAGAACAAAGAACAATGAACCACGTTTCATGATGAACTGACCCTTAGCAAATAAATAGCCAATCAGGAGCTGAGGAGTCAATTCCTAACATTCCAACCTACATATGGTGAAAGTCCGAGACAAAGGGTACCATGGCTGATAGCAATAGATCATATATGTTAGAAGATCAACCAATCCTGTATTCTGCTTTGTTGGAATTTCCCGCTTCACTGTGAAACCCTATAAAAGTATCCCTGTATTGGGCTCGGGGCTCTCTCTCTCTCCCCAGATCGCACCATCCGTGTCGGTGACAGAGAGAGCCCAGACTCGAGTCTGCAATAAACAACCCTCGTGTGTTTGCATCGGATTCGGCTCCTTGGTGGTCTTTGGGGACTCGAGACTCGGGCGTAACATCTCCTCCAGTCTCTTGGTGCAGGATTGGAATAGAGAGAGAATTGGGCAAGATGGGCTTAACTAAAGCTATAGTGATCACAGAAGGTCAAAGGAGCAAGAGGGATGAGAGACTTCTGGTGTGGACAGAGTAATGTAAGCAGGGTCAAGAGGAAAGCAAGAGTGTGAGGGGCTGATCACCACTGAAGTGGTGGTAAGGTGTATGTGTCGAGGTCCCCAGAGAGCAGAGGCTCTGGACATACAGAGGTCTGCGTCAGACTACTAGGTAGGTCATCCAGTTTCTGGGCGCTTTGATGGCATATGTTTGAAGGAGTTAAAGAAACCCACAGTACACTTCTGGGGCTATGAGCTGCAGGACCAGCATTCGAGAGAACCCCAGGGGAAGTGTGTTCATTAGGGAATAGTCAGGCTTTGATTATTTCAACATAATAAAGGGAACAATCCAATTGGTTGAAGAGGCTGAAAATATAGGGCTTTGCCTAATGACTTCCCAGGAGTTCTGAAAGCGAAGTGGAAGAGCCTGTGGGGCAACAATCAGGTCAGAAAAGGAGAGGTGCTGAGTGTTAGGGGTTCAGACAAGTGCACAAGAACCTGGAAAAGTGGGTTCCAAAAGTTCAGAAAGAAAATGCAGCTATAGTCACTGTCACTAGAGAATCTACAACAACATGGCTCCAGGGAGAGCGGGTTTTAAATGTTATCTAAAACACAATAAAAAGATCAAGAAGGAGTGTTGTTCCTGCAGAAAGTCATTTCTAAGGTAATGGCAGTGAGGTAAGCTGGAATATAGTTTCAGTGTGACAGGCCTCCAGCAGGGGAGGGGAGCAGTTCTCCAAGTAGACCAAGGATGTGTGGAGTCAGCTGCAGGACAGCTCAGGTGGAAGAGCGGGAGGGTGCACAAGGCCAGCCATGGACTCAGAGGTGACACTCAGGTTAGTAATGGCCACATTTGAGGCCCTAACTCTTCCTGTGCCTGTTCCGGTAAAGTGGACAAGTCAGGACCTGAATGCAGTCTGCCTTGACTCCAGCACCTGGCTCTGCCCACTCCATGCCGGCATCCACAGAGTACTTCAAGGCCCGAAGCTCGGAACCCAGAGACTGTATGAGGTTTGAAGGATTGATGCAAGAGTAAGACTGTCAAGTCATGAAGTTATGAGGGTTTCCACCCTTGCCTAAGCACTGCCTGTGGCTCAGGACTGGAGCTTTCCTCCCCCTGGCCGGGTGGAGGCCTGCAGCCCTTGCACAAGACAGACTGCCAGGCGGGAGTTGTCAGCACTGCTGAGTGACCTGACCAGGGACAGGAGAGCCCTGTTACCCTGCCTCTCCAGCTGCTTTTTGCCCCTGGCTACAATTTTAATATGAAAAGGGTCATTCCCCCTATTCACAGAACTTAAAAACGTTTTTAAGTGGAAATATAAACTATATTCTCCAACTGTAGCAACCTCAAGCCCTCAAATTTTCCATGACCTTAGCTTTTTTCCCTTTATTCACCTCATAAAAAGGAAGGTAAGACCTATTAATCTCTGTAAATAGCTCCATATTTTCTCAGATCACCTCGGAAGAAGGTTGTTTGAATAAGATGAAATTACTATTTGTCAGAGAATTTAATCGTACTGTTTTTTCATGTGTTGGCTGTGAAGTTTCTTAATACCTTTACTTAATAACAGGGAGCGAGCACAATTCTGAAGTATCACTTTCATTTTTAACAATCTCTACCGACTTTTTTAACACCTAAGAGTTGACAAGACTCTTTAAAATCTCACCTGAGAAAAAAATATCTCATTTGACTCCTACAGCTACTATGTGAGGTGATTAGAGCAGTATTTTTCTCTGCGAACTCTACAAATGACAACACTGGGCCTCTGAGAGGGAAGAGGCTTGTTTTGGGACATAGAGTAGCTAGTGAACACCTAAGCCCCAAGGCCTGGGCTCCTCCCAGTGCAGGGCCCACCTCACCCGGCTCCTTTGTACTGGAGGCTTTTTCTTGTTTCTTTCAGGCTCTGGCTGGTATCATTGCTCATCCATCAATACTCATCTGTGAGATGTTTATTTCTATTCTTTAAAGAATACAGGTGAATGTCATCTGTTGAGAAGCTCTAAATCGCTACATCTCCCTCCCACAGTCCTGCAGAGAAGGAAGGGAGCCCAATACCAGGCAGAAGGAAGGAGCTCTTGCTGGAGTCCTTCAGTCTTTAATCCCTCCCCTCCCAGTAGCAGTGAGTGATGCAGCTAGGGAGGCTCCCAGAGTCCTGAAGCACTCCAAGGAAAGGAAGTGAGCGCCAGGGAGGAACCACTCTGCACGTGGCCTGGTGAACCTCAGGGAGGCAGAGGTATTTGTTCAAGGACATTGTTTTGTTCTCTCCATGCCCCAACACACAAAATGCACCTGGGAATCTGAGGCAGGTGGGCTGGGAGGGAGCAATGCACAGGACACTGTGGAAAGCTGGGGCAGGTAGCCTACAGCATGGAAAAGGAAGGTGACTCCTAAACTGCGCTTTACAACTTCCCATCTGCACATTTTCATCAGAACTAGAGAAAAGCCATTCTGGCAGTGTGGGCTAAGGGACAGAAATTAGCTGACCTCAGAGGGGCTGTCAAGAAGCTATCTCAGCATCTCATGTTCCATGGGAAATAACCAGGCAGCTTCGGCCAGGCTTCCCCAAAGGGGAAGGCTCAATTGTGACAGCTTCTTGCATATGTTTCCAGGTGCTCCTTGTCCTACCTAAAGCCATCAATGCGAAAACAGTTGCACCTCTGTACCTCTTAGTTGACAAGTGGCATATTTCCAGACACTGCTGCTTTTCTGACAGAAGATCTGCATCTACCCCGCTTGCCTTTTAGCAATTGATGAACACATGCCCAATGTCACAACTCATCCCACTCAAGCAGATGGTCGGACTAAAGCCCCTAAAGCTTATTGCTGCAATGTCTTGGTAACAAGACAGCCATTCAATAAATGTTTATTGACCATGGCCTGTGTGCAAGATCCTGTGGCCATGCCAGATTTCTTATTACTCAGTGTGCTGCCCCATATAATGAGAAAGTTGGTCTTGCTGCATTCCTAATGAAGATGCCTCAAATCTTACTTCAATGGCTTCCAACAATACAAGCAGCAAACAGGAATTTATCCTGGTTTGTAGCTCTATCTCTCTATATTCTTAAACCATTTAGCCAGATGAATTAATTTTTGCTAAAACCTTTTTTGTTCATCTATACATCCACACACCAAATATTTATTGAGATCTTACAGTGCACCAGGCGCTGCACATACTCAGCTAGAACTGCAGGCTTAGGCAGTGTTAGGGTAGAATTTTGCAGTAACAAAGACGTATGTGTTACAGGTCTGAGTAAGTAACAGTGGCTAGCACCTGCAGCACTTACTGTAGAATACAGTCCCTAAATTAAGTGTTTTATGCCTCATAGACCATGATGAAGATGGGTTTCCATAATGTAACTAAAATTATGGTGCATTCATAAGTCATGCAAAATCCAGAGAAAGTGGGGCTTAGTCCTTCAGGAACTATTCTCAGGGCGAGCAGACAGGAGGCTGAACCATTCAGATTATACATTCTAGGATCCTCTAAAACTGACTTTTATACTGCGTTAGCTCTTGGGGAGTCCCCCAAATCATTTAGGTAAAGAAAACCTTGCCTAGCCTGGCAACAGCTGATGTGCATTCCTTGGTGGCATAAGACAGGGTCTAAGGAAAGGGTATTTCAGGTTGGGCTTAAAAGAATAAGCTAGCTTAGGGGGAAAAGGAGTTATATACACCAGGGAGCACCGTGCTGCTCGGCTCACATTGAAAACAAGCAGTGCTCTGTTTTCTAAAGGGTTTTTTTTCTTTCCTTTTTTTAAATGTTAAAAAGAAAAGTTTACTAAAATCTTCTGAAGATACTGAGAAATTGAGGTCAACAAAACCTTGATCATATAACGCAGACTTAACCTTTCTTTCTAAAAGTACTCTAGCCACCTATGTGTCTCACCTGCTGAAATTTCTCTTTTCTCTCTTCCCTATTAAAACTCGACCCAGGCTGGGCCTGGTCTCCTCTCATGCTCCATCCTCCTCCTGAAACCTCTGACGGCCTCAACACCTGTGTGCCACACTTTTTCCTTTTTGTCCCCCAGAGTAGGGAAATTTGCAGGCACAAAGGACCCTGCATGCGGCATGTCTGGTTATTTCATTTCCTACCTTTAAAGGCTATGTGGCATATCACCTCATGTTCAAAATCTTTTATAGGCATGGTCCCCATGTGATACGTGTGAAAGGAAATCCTGCAGATAGGAAGACTGAAGAAAAGCAAGACTACAAACGATGCCCATCGGAAGCACTTAGGCCTCTGTCTTTATTCCAAGGCCCTCTCTCCCCAATACACTGTCAAGACAAACTTCTTGAGGTTTCTAACGACACTAGGAATTTGGAGAAGGCTAATAATGTGACATTACACTTTTCACAAAAGGAATTTAACAATGATCATTTCAGTTTGTTAGAAAACTCTTAAGTATGCCCCGTACGGCTGCATGTGTATACATTTTTCACTATTTGCACAGACTAGATGTGAAACCTGGCTGCCATTCAGCCGACTATTGTGAAAGTTAAATTTGCAAATAACTTCCCTAGACTACTGAGTGGTAATAAAATTTCGGGAACCAAATATAATGACTCCAATTTGAGCTTCCTTCAAGAAATAAAAAATGTGAAACATTAGTAAAACCCTAAAATGTCAGACAACAAAGAGGACAAGAATAGGTAGACAGCTGCCCCTGAGCTACACAGCAGAGTAAGATGCAAACATCCTAACTGTAGCCAGTCCTCTGTTTAAACCTTTCGCTGCAACTGAAATGTCCTTTAGAGAAAAATAATTGACAAGCCATGAAGAATCCGCGCTTTCTTTCCATTTTCCACAGTGCGGTTCCCGCAGCCGTAACAGCTGCACGCGTCTGCTGTCCTGAACCTCGAGCCAGGCCTGCTGTGTCTTAAAGCTCCATCCTGCGTGAACGGGGGCCTCTGTTAACGTCCCTGCCCTCCACTGCATTCAGGCTACTGTGGTTCTCTCTGGGCCATTTCTGGAGCTACTGTGCTGAACAGGAAACTGCTCTGGGGTGCTGCTTTCAGAGGTTACCCCTTGGGAACATTCTTTGGTCATGATTTCACTGTGACCATGCTTAAGGCTTCTGAGTTTCATGTTTGACCACCTGCATGCTCACTGAATTTAGGGTAGTTCCCTTGTGTCAGAATTTGACAACTGTCTTTGCTCTTATGTCATCTCTTACCTGTGCCAACATGTGGCACATGGAAGCCATTCTGTTGACAAGGCAGCTCTGATCCCTTGGCTGATTTAATATCCACCCCAGGCAGCAGGTGCTACAGCTGTTAGGATGTTGTCAGAATTCTTTTGCTCTAAGAAAAGTGAAACCCATGCGACACTGTGCAATGCGTTCATGATGTGGTCACTCCTTTGGAGCATCGTCAACATCTAACGCAGACCAACACCAGCCTCTGACCTCAGAAGGCTTCAGACCGATGCTGCAAACCTGGAAAACGCAATCCCTGGGGCAGCTTGGGGCCTGCCGGCATTCTCTGCTGCGCTGGCATGCATACCCTTAGATAACATAGCAACTGTAGGCGCCCATCACGCATATTTTAAACTATGAAATCCCAGAGCACGGGCCAACATTATGACTTTTCTCTCCAAAACCAGTTTGCAGGGGTGTGGCGGCCTGTGCAGTTGGAAGCCCAAGCTGTAATACTTTGGCTCTTGCCTCTTAGGTTTACATTCTCCATAAAGCTATAAATTTGAGTCCTGCTATCCAGTTCTGAGACTCCCCGCCCCACCCCACCTCCTAGCCCATGGCTGGACACTACCTTCTAGAGTTCTGAGTTTGGGGTGTTAGTTTACCATTTGTTGTTGTGTGACCCTTGAACAGACGTTGTCAGCATCCAGCAACTCAAGAAAAACGGAGAGGCGAACAGATCTGATAAAAATGGGATAGTACATTGTTTGATGTGTTTCTGAAAAATGCACTGGGGAGACGGTCCTAGTCATAAGACCAGCCATGATTTCCTAGCAAACAACTCGCCAAGGGGGTTGTTTTATCAGATGTGTATATTTCACAATAGTCAAATGTTTTAGTCAGAATTTTTGCTGCTGTGATTAAAAGACATGACAAGAATGATTTCAGGAGGAAAAGTTTCTTTGGGGCCTCATGGTTTCAGAGGTCCTAGGCCACAGAAGGCCGGCTCCACTTCTCCGGGCTAGAGGGGAGGCTGAAACCATGGGTGCAGGCATGTTTCCAAGGACAGAGAGAAACTCCACACCAATGACCCACCTCCTCCAGCCACACCCTACCAGCCTACAGGAGATCAACTCACTGATGGGTTAGGGCTCTCAGTACCCAATCATTGCACCTCAGCCTTCCTTCATTGTCACGAGTGAGCTTTTGCGGGATACCTCATATTCAAACCATAACAGTCAACCTTGTAAAATGCTGTAAGATGCATAACAATAAATGAGCAAAAGCTAAATTAATCAGAGTTCAAAGCTCAAGTCCACGCCACATGTGCCAGTGATGCACTGCCTGTGTGTTGGACTCCGAGCTGGGCATGGAGCCCACCAGATGGAGTTGTTCCAGCAGGAAAGAAACCCGAAGAAACAAGGGGTGCCACACAACAAAATATGGGCTGTGTGCACTTGCAGAGATGGGCAAACTGTCCAGCGTTGGCCAGCTGCTGGAGCTGGGGACCATGCTGGGGAAAGTATCACTGGGCAAGAGGAGCAGGTCTGAAGCACAAGTATTCACAGTGTGGGGGAGGTCCAGCGAGGGCCTGGTGTGCAGCTTGACATGATGAAAACACAGGAGTGACCAACAGTGAAACGGCAAGAGAAACAGCGGAAAAGGCAGAGTGTGGACAGATGCTAAGGGGCTTTTGTGTCATCTGGAGTCCAAGAACTTAAAACTTTAAATATCTTTTAGATAATGGGAAGCCAGGAAGGGGTATCAGGGGGAGTAAGGAGGATTTTAAGCATGAACATACAGTGCTAGTAATGTCGTGTGTAGGATTTTTTAAATATGTTAGGTACTTTTCTAAGCACATTGCACGAATAAAATATTTAATTTTTGAAACTATGAGATGGATGTTTTTCTCTTCCCTTCAGAAAATAAAGACATTGAAACAGAGGAGTGACAAAGCTAGTCTGTAATAAATCCAGGGCAGTCTGACTACAGAGCTCACACACTTTTCCTGTCTCAGAACTCCTCTGTGATGAGGATCTGGAGGGGAGCTGTAGGGAACAGGAAGAATGAACTGGATGGAGAAAACACTGGAAACGGAACCCTTTGCCTGTGGACAGGGATCATGAGCTCTTTCTCATTATGCCTGATACCTGAGAAAAGCAGCTTAGAGGAGGAAAGATTGTTTTGACTCGTGGTTTGAGGGATTCAGTCCAGGGTCAGCTAGTTCCATTGCTATGGGTCTGAGGTGAGACAGAACATCATGGCGGAAAGGTGGGTGGAGGAAAGCTGCAGCCAGGAAGCAGGGTAGGGGCAGGGAAGGGGCCATGGCAAAGGTCAACCCTTCTGGGCATGCCCCCAGGGACCTATTTCCTCCAACCACACCCCATTTGCCTGGGGCTTTCTCCACCTCCAAATATCCATTCACCACGAGTGGACTCATCCACTGAGGAGGTCAGAGCCCTCATGGTACTCCCCCTCCCCCAAAGCCCCACCTCGGGACACTGTTGCTCTGGGGAACAGGTCTTCAACACACGTGGCTTTGGGTGCCACTTCATATTCAAACCACAACAGGCGAATTGCAGTTACTAGGCGTGGTATAGTTTAGGTCACCCTGCCTTCATTAGAAACAAACAAATGGTCAAAGGTCAGCTATTAACTTATGTAATAAAAGCTTTGGAAAGCTGGAGATGTACATAGTTGGAGAAGTCAGTCTTTGTATTTTTTGAATTGTTTCTTTTTAATTGACACAATACTATATATATATGTATATATGTAACTATATATATATATATATATATATTTATGGAGCACAGGCTAATGATTCAATGCATATATACAATGTATAACAGTGAAAACAGGGGCTGGAGTGCTGGCTCCACTGTTAACAGTGCTTGCCGGGCATGTGTAAGTGGCTCAGAGCAACAAAAGCGCCACAAGAAAAACTAAAAATTGTTTCTCTCTGTCTCTCTCCTCTCTTTCACTGTCCCTCAATCTTTAAAACAAAAACAAAAACAAACAAACAAAAAAAAAACCAAACAGTCAAAACAGGGTCAACAGTTTTTTTTTCATTTTCTTAGTTCTGTGTATTTGGAAACTGAACTCCTCTCTTGTAGTTCTTTATAGAATACATAATAGAGTTTCATAATCTATGGTGACCCCACCCCACCCCTGAACTTACTGTTACTATCTAAATGTATTTTGGCACCTGTTATCTAGGATATATGTGCAACAGAATATTATTCAGTCATAAAAAGAATGAAATCCTGTCATTTGTGACAAAATGCATGGAACTAGAGGGCATTACGTTAAATGAAATAAGCCAGACATAGAAAGACATAAAACCCACATGTTCTGACTCATGTGGATGCTAAAACAGTTGATCTCAATTTATTCCACTGTAACAAAAACTTACTAATCCTTCTACAGTGACTTTCCTGGACATGAGGATGACATCTATTTAAGTATGACAGTGAAGTGATGGAGAGGAAAATGAGGGCCGTGTTCTGATAATCAATGACATTTGTCGACATTAAAACCGTGGTGTTTTCAGAGTGAAGCCAGAGTTCGAGGTGAACCCAACTCGTAATTTGAAAGGGGGTTTGCATAAATGATGGAGAGAGAACAGCCCCACACTGGGCTGGATTCTGCAGCCAGCGTCACACGTGCAGTCACATTGTCTAGTTTCAGCTCCTAGAGAACACCCTCACTGCCTCCTCTGTGATCACGTGCTATTCTTCCACTTTAACCAGATATTAGCATCTTAAAAACTTATTTCCTGGAAATAGAATTCTACTTTGCAAATGGAAGAGTCGTCACTGCTTGTGAGGTAAGGCAATGTTTCATGTTTGGTTTAGTGCGCGCTGCGAGGCCAGTGAAAGGGTGGACTGACAGACAAGATCTGCGCCTGAGGGGGAGAAGCCAGGGGAGACCTGGCAGAGAAGCCTGGGAAACAGTAATGTTGAAATTAAGCGAAGAGCTGTCAGCAAACGATGGTGACGTCGCGATGGAGAGGTCTGATGAGGTGGACCATATCTGGATGGCATGAAGTCATGCAATGAAGCTGAAGGATGTGCACCTGTAACTGCCTATTTCTTTTTGAGTCTCCCGCTGGTCTATGAACTCTGCAAGGTCAATGACTATGGCCATCTAATTTATTATTCCTGATGACTAGCATGGCATCTGGCACAAGGATGGCACTTGGCTTATATATATAATTTTGTACACACACACACACACACACACACACACACATGTGTATTGATATATCATCTATCTATATCTCAATGACTTAGTGAGAGTGACTTGCAGTATACAATGCTATAGCCGAGACAAGTAAGATAAGGAGAACTGGAAGCATCTACTGGGTTTGCCAATAGGAGATCCCTCCTGGTGTGAGGGAAAAGCACTTCAAGTGGCTAGAAGGAAAGAAACAGTGTAGATGTCACTGGCTTTTAAGATATGAGCAATGTAGATAAGTGTTAGGGAAGGCATAGCAAATATAATTTCTAGAAAATAACCTTTTTTCTAATAGTTATTTAATTTGAATAAAGTCATATTATACTAATTACTTGGTGATTGCTTCACTGATGTGAAAACAGAATGCAGAATAAAATAGTTACAATAAACATTTTTTAAACAGAGAATCTAGTCATCAATATCATACCCAGTCATTATGAAATCCTGAAGAATACAGCAACACACAGGTTCTGACTGTTGCTCGACCTGAAAGGAAGGAATGTAACAGGCAAGACTTGCTTTCAGTGTGACTTCATGGGCCAAAAACAAGACTGTTCCATACACCTTCAGCAGCATGATTTTTGCAGTGTATTCTTAGACACTGAAACTAGTAAGTAAAGAATTGGCTGATGGTCAAAAAAAAAAAAAAAAAAGTGAAACAAATAAATCTTGGAATTCAGCTTGAACTTAAGAAAATTTGTTTCTAAATAAGCACTTAGAAGCTCAGGAAAAGCAATAAAGTGAAAGACAATTTGCACAGACTAATGGAGCAGCTCAGAGGCAGGGAGAGAGATGTTTTGTTTTAGATGTTTGTGATGGACAGAAAGTTTTGTTTTAGAAGTTTGTTATAAAATAGTCTTTTCCTGATGATAAAATACTGGCTAATGAAACCTAGAATTTTCTGGTGTAGCTATGATAAATTAAAATATATGTGACTATATAGTAAAAGAGAAAGCAACGTACAATCAAAGCCCTATGTTAAAACGGTACATTTGGGGAGGCAGCCTAGGTCACAGGGCTAAGTATCTCTCAATTAAACAACAAAACCAAACAAAACACTTTTAAGTGGCCCATTTAGCTTAGATATTCAATGTTAGGTTAATTCAGCCCATGAAGCATCTTGACAGGTTTTGTTCCTTTTCCTTTTCCTTGTTGTATAAGAAGTGATTTTATTTTCCTAGTTAAACACTCAGGGTAGAAACAGGAACACTAAGATGAATAAGTCTGTCTCAACAAAATCACATGTATTTATTGTGGGGTCCATGCATATAGCTCAGCCTCTTTCCTCACCTCTGTCATCTATATGCATGTCTGTCTTTTGTAAATAGCAATCAGGTCAAAGGTCGCATCTCATTCATTTTTGCCTGAGCCCTATGCACCATATTTTATATGGTGTAGAAAAATAACATTGGTTACATAGAGAAATAATGATATTTCTGATGCTTGGAGCCCTCAGAAAACTTAGTCTCAAGAAATACACCTGGGGATCTAAATCATTTTTATTAACGTATCTTATATAATTTTGCTCTTTGAGGGGGGGAAATTCATTCTAATAATAATAGCTCAGGATAATCAGATTACTCCCTGATTCAAAGAATTAAAGAAAAACCTTATGTCTTGGTTATTTAGATGAGTCTAGGAGCGGGAGGTTAAATTCTTGGCTTTAAGTAAGTCTAGGTAATAGGAAAAGAAGTCTTGCTAAGTGCCTGCTCTAACCTGGACAGGACTCTATTGCTGATCAGAGCTGAGAGGCATATTATGTATCAGAGTGGCTCACTTTCTTCCTGTCCTCCTTGTAGTGTGGACGGCACATGATGTAGATGAAAGAGAAAAGGAATCACAGTCAGGAAGACCTGGGTTTGAAGTCATCTCTTTCTACTGGTTATCTCAATAATCCTGGGCAAGTTACCCCATGTCTTACGAGGCAGTTGGGCTCCTTAAATGGGAAAATATTAAAAATTGCATGGTCTTGGCTCAGTGGTAGAACACTTGCCTAGCATCCGTGAGGCCTTATGCTGATCCCAAGAATGACCATAAATGAATGAATGAATAAATACATAAATACCTAGTCCAGGCTGGAACTTTAACCTATTTCCTTCCTCCTTCTTGTGTGTGTCTGTGGGTGCATGCTAACTCCATGTAAACTCTCACAGCATGTGCTGCACTCCCTGGTGCACAGCATGTGTGAAGTGGTTGCTCAGTTACTGAATGAACGGCAGATCCCTCTGACTTTTAAGGTGATGCAACGCTGACTCAGTTCCCATTCTTTATCATCGCTCTTGTGGAGCAACACCCAAAAGAACTTGGTGGTACAGTAGAGTCAGGCTTCCCTTACAGCACAGATTGTGGGAAACTGCAGTTGGCAGATCACTTGTGACCAGAGACAAAGAAACCTAACCACTTTGCAGGTGGAGCTGGATGTGCAGTGATTAAAGTTTGTGCTTCTGAACTTCAGTGAAGACATGGATGCTTCTTGTTTTCTACTGCAGCACTGGAGAAATGTTTCTTTTGGCTTAGAATGGTCTGGGTTAGCCCTACACTGTAATTCGCTGAACCTGTTTCTGGACCGTGTTCACAGAGAACGTAATTAGTCCCACACTGCATGTTTGTTTGAAACAGTACTTGAGGTTCGTGAAATCAGTTTGGTTTGTCATTTATTCTCCTCTTAGCTGTACAAGGCAGGAAATCACTGAGAAGGTAAGGTGGCCAGCATTATTCAGGGGGTCCCCATTCTCGTGGCCTGGCCTTCCCTACACAGATACAGATCCAGGGGCTGCCCAGTCACTGCACTTCTTCTTAGCCCATAAATTTATTTTTGTGTGCACATATTTTTGTTTTGTTACATCCTTCCTAATAAAAATCCAAAAATAAAAAAAACTGGTTATAAAGTTAGAAAATCTCTATTCTGAAGTTAATCTCCATGTGAAGATAGTCTACTAACACTGACCTTAAACAGGTGATTTTGCAACTAGATTAGAACATCCTTTTGGCTGTCCATCAAGCTTCATGTAATTTGTGGTTTAAGAAAAGTACCTAAGAAAACACAACAAAACACTCATGAATGCATCAATTCTACACTAGAATTTATAGACAGAGACAGTCACACACAGTCATGTGTCGCTTAATGACAAGGACATATTCTGAGAACTGCTTCCTTAGGCAATCTTGTCACTGGATGATCATCACAGAGTGCACTTAGTTTAACATGCTATGATGTCACTAGGCAATGGACTCTCGTGGGGCCACTGTCTGTAGATGTAGTCTGTTTCCGATCAAAATGTAATGCTGTTATGTGGTGCATGTTTGTATGCAGGTTGGGTGCGCTTTATCTGAAATACTTGGTGGTATCTTGGGGATGGTACCTGAGTCTGAACACGAAATTCATTTATGCCTCATATACACATTATAAACATAGCCTGGAGGTGATTTTATATAATGCTTTAGTGAACCTCTGTTTTGACTGTGACCCATTATACTCTTCCACCTGTGCGTCGTGTCAGTGCTCAGTTTCAGGTTTTGGACTATTTTGGATTTTGGATTAGAGATGCTCAATCTCTCTCTCTCCTGTCCATTCCCCACCCCACCCCCACATACATACAAATGAGTGTGAAGATTTCTGGTGGCATAATTCTATAGTAACTTAAGTGAAGAATTTCAAATATGCGAATGGAGCAGTTTTCTTGCTTTCAAATAATAAAACTCTACTTACCTATAACGTGGGGTTCTCAAGGTTTAGAAGGAGGTTTTCAGCCCCTATATCATATTGAATTAGAAGTGAGAGTAAAGTAAGTCTTGAATAAGTAGAGGAATGCACTGTGGATTTCATACCATTGTCACTAAGGGTAACGTATTTGTTTTTTATTGGTTGTATGTTTTTCTTTGTCTGTTTAATGGCTCCTGCCTATTTACACCAGAATTAAGTAGGCAGATTATGTTGGAAATGTGCAATTTAGATCCTCATCTAACCTGATCATGTATATGAGCTACAACTAATATATGTACCATGCTTTTACAGTGGAACAAGTTTTCTTTTTCACATGATTATAAAATTTAGGTAACACAATATCTCTGTAGATATTATGGTTATCCTTTTAATAGATGAAGAAACTGAGGCCCACAGAGGCTTGACAACTTGGCTCACATTTTATCCTTAGTAGGTATAAAAGCTGGAACTCAAACTCAGGCCTCATAACATTCCCGTGTGTCTCCTGACGCAGCTGGACAGCACGATGGGCAGTGTGAAGGCCTCGTGCACGACCACCTGGTGCTGCCACATCCCCCCTGCCTTCTGCTTTCCTCTGGGTTAAAGTCCTCCCTGAGTGCTGAGGGTTAAGGCTCCACAGTAACTTCCAGGGCATGCTGAATGTCATGATACACAGTCACGGAGAAGGAGGGAAGCAGCCAGTCTGCCTTACAGTGAGCAAATCGCGCTTTGGACGCCTTGGCTCTCAGCGTGCCTGGCAGCACTCCATCCCATACGTCTGCTTTCCTGGATGCTGGCTGCACTTTCAAAATTTATTTTCAAAATTAAAACTTATTTTCAAAAGTGAGACCCTATAATTTGATTTTAATAAGATCTAGTAGATAGATTAAAATGAACATATAAAATTCTTCCTATTAAAGGAATAACTGCAAAATTCCAATGTGTAGACAATGACAAGTTTTGAGAAATCTGTTTGGAAAAATATTTAAATTAAAAAATATATTTTGGGGGAGCTAAATTACCTTTGCTGACCATGTTAAGATCAAGAAATTTAAATTTTCTCCAATACAGCTAACTATTATGATTCCAGTAGGATTAAAAAGTTTTAACTGATTCACTAATTTTACTTTTATATTTACTCCTAAACTGAAGAACAGCAATATTTAGAAGGCTGAATATTAAATCATTCAGTTACTTGTTCTTGTATTTATATAATGTCAAGGAGCGCTCAGGGTTTTGACCTAATTTATTCATTTTTAAAGAAGATGTGATTTTATCCCCCTTTCATAAAGCAAAGCATCATGGGAGCTTCCTAGGACCAACATAATGCAAGGGAGACACACCACATGGGTCAAATAAAAATATGACTGGTTGTCAAAGAGCACATTTTTGTAGGTATAAGATGTTCTATGAATGTCTGAATCAAGTTATTAAAGGGAGAAAAATATATATATACTTTCAAAATATCTAATAAAATTATTTTTCTACAAAGTCAAATCATATTTTTCATTTGTACCTATTGCTACAATTTGTTTTATAAATATTTTTAAACTACATGTTGTTTTTTATATATTAGTTATATAGTACCATTTTATAATCGCTGCTAGTTTGATGTATCAATAGTAATGATTTCGTTGTGGAAATTAGAAAAATAAATCGAATGCATTCGATTCTCCTGAAACATTTAATCAGCCTTTTCTAAATTTATTTTTCAGTTATTCCTTTAATAAGAAGAATTTTATATGTTCAGAATTTTCACCAACTCAGCTTTCGTTTTCTAAACCTACGCACAAGTGCTTTGAGTTCATAAATACAGAAATTAACTAAAAGAAAACCTTTTGAATCTTAGTCTCTAAAAAATAAAACAATGAAACAAAGACATAACTGTGTAGTTGAACAGACTACATGTAAAAAGAAATCAGTTTGAGAATATCCCAGGCAGGAGGCACAAAAGAATCCGGAAGCATCATTTCAAATAGAGATCTGAAGAAGGACAGTGTGACCGCATGCACTGCCACGGCAAGCTCACGGGGACCCTCCTCTCCTGGGGAGACAGGCGGACTCACACTCCAGCGCACCCCCTTCCTCCGAGGGCCAGTCCAACCATAGGAACTTGCCCCACTCTCGAGTAGTGGAAGTCGAGCGGGGAAGGCACCTACTCTGGACTGAACGTGGAGGATCTGGAGAGCTGGCAACGACTAAGGTGGTTGAGAAACAGAACACGGGAAAGGTTAAGGGGGCAGGCGGAACAGCTTGTGCAAGTATTAGGAGGCTGTGAAAATCGGGCCCATCAAAGGAGAATAAGTGTACAATGGCTGCATGTGGAACAGCAAAAGGAAGGGGGATCTATTTATACGATTGTAGGTAGGACCAGACTCAAAGGACTTTCTAAGCCAATAATAACATAGCAGGTTTTTAAAACAAACATATTGATAATTCCAATGAGCTTAAATGATCTAAACATTAATTAAAAGGTAGAAATTGTCATATCGGATAAAACCATAAAAGACAATTACAGTTGTCCAAAAGAAACCCATTTTAAATATAAATATATAGATTAAAAAGAAAAAGATGAGGGGCTGGAGCGGTGGCTCAGCGGTTACTGTGCCCGCCTGATGCACATGAGGATGAGTTTGAACCCAGCACCATGAGCACAATGAAGTGTTGGAGCAAGGAAAGCAACACGAAAAATGAAATAAAACTGACTCTCTTTCTCTCTCTCTTGCTGTCCTTCTCTATCTTAAAAAGAAAATTGAAAAAAGAAAGCCCATGCTTTTAGTATTTGCTTATTTCAGGTACATCATATAATATAACACCTGTGGTTTTACTGCCAGAATGAACAAGTATTCATGTTTTTGTGATGTTAAAGCTTTTTATTGAATAAAAATTAACTTTACTATTCACACTTTATTGTCTTATAGACACTGTGAAAATAATCTTGGCTGAAGGTTAACTTCATATAAAAGCAATCAAGTTCTTATATTTAAAAAGTAAAAATGAACGTTAGTTAAAACTATTCCATAAAAAAATCCCAGGGACTGGCAAACTTTACTTGGCAATTTCTACCATTTGAAAATTATATAATAATAATTCTACACAAACTCTCCAGAAAAAAAGATGAGGAGGGAACATGTCCCCACTCATGAGGCCAGCATTATTCTTATGCTAATGTTGCACAAAGACATGCTAAGTAGTAAAAATTATAGACTAACATACTTTATAAATAGAGCAGTAAACATCCTTTCAAATATTGGGAAATTGAATTCAACCATATAAAAAATGATATGTCATGACTAAGTGAGTTAATCCTGAGAAGGCAATGTCAGTCTGACATTGGAAAATCAATCAATTCAACTTACCATATAAAAACTAAAAAATTAAAATCACAAGATTATCTTTAAAAATGCAGAAAATTATTTCAAAGTCAATATTCATTCCTGACAAAATATTGGCAAACTAAGAATAGGGAATTTTTAAAATATAATAAGGAACAGCTTAGAAACGCCTAGAGTTTCATTCAATGGTGAAAGATTAATGTTTCCCCCTAAGATCTGAAATGAAGCAAGGGTTCCGGCTGGAAGTGCTTCAATTCCATAGTGTACAAAGTGTCCTAGCCAGGGCAACAAGGCAGGCAAAGAAATAATAGGCATATAATGACGGGAAAGGAAGGTGGAGAGCTGTGGTTATTTGCAGATGATTACTTACATGGAAAATTCTTAGGAATCTACAAAATACTATTAAAATTATAAACGGAGTTTAACAAGGTCACAGGTAAAAGGCTAACATACAAAACTTAATTGCATCATAATATTCAATGGCAGCAAACAGGTGGAAATTGAAATGGAACAAAATGTACCATTTATAATAGCATCAAAAATGAGATAATACAATATTTAACAAAATATTTCACTGCTTTATTGCTGAGAGAAGTTAAAGAAAACCTGAAGATGAAATTAAAGATGAAGTTATATTACCACGTTTGTAGATTACAACAGACACAGCACTTAAGATATCAGTTCTCCATATATCAACACACAGATTCAATCCAATCCCAAACACAATCTCAGCTGGTTTTGTTTCTGAGAAAATGAAAAGTTGACTCTACTATTTATATGGACATTTGAAAGATCTAAAATAATCAATTTTTTTGAAAAATAAGTAGAAATCAGAGGCTTCATACTACTTCAAGATTTAGTAAAAAGCCACAATAATCAAGACATTGTAGAATTGGCATCAAGATAAATGAATATAACAATGGAACAGATGACGTCAACATAGAACATATATATGTAGAAATACACACACACATACACATACACAATCAATGTAATCTAGCAGGGGCAGGAAAAGTGCTGGAACAATTAGGTATTCACATCAAAAAAGTACTTCAGACCTTATCTCAAGCAATATTAAAGAAAAACAGATGAAAAACTCTCAAAATGCTATTAGACCCAAATATGAAAGTGAAAGTAATAAAACTAAATGGAAACATGAGGAATTCCTAATTCTTGAGTTAGGGAAACATTATTTAAATTTGACATCAAAGCATGATCCACAAATGGAAAAATTTCAATACATTGAATATGATCAATATTAACAGACACCAGGGCTGGAGCAGTGGCTCAGAAATTGGAGCACTTGCCTGGCATAAGCAAGGACATGGGTTTAAACCCCAGCACTACATACACAACTAAGTGTCAGAGAAACACAGGCCAGATGAAATAAAGCTGATCCTCTCTTTCTCTCCTTCTCTCTCTCTCTCTTTAAAAAAAACAACAACAACAGATATCACCAAGTTATATCACTGGCCAATAAACAAATGAAAAGATGATCAACATCAGTAGCCATCTGGGAAATGCAAAATCAAACCACGGTGAGATATCCAAAATAATGGCTAAAATTTAAAAAGCTGACTATTCTAAGTGTTGATGGGATGTGGAGCAACCTGAACCACCCACATTTCTGGCAGGGATGCAGAGTGGTGCAGCCCCTTTGAGAGGAGTTTGGTATTTCTCATAAAGTGAAACTGGCACATGTCATACAATCTAGCTACACCACTCCTAGATATTTACCTGAGGGAAATGAAAATATGTGTCCACATAAGCTCTGTAAGCACAAGTTCATAGCAGTTTTATTCATAATAGCTCCAAACTAGAAACAAGCCAGAAGTCCACAAAGACATGAACAGAAACATTATGGGATGTCCATGCTAACCATATTTTACTTATAATGAAAGAAAATCTACTTACAATGAAAGAAAACATTTCCTTCCACACCCTGGTTTGAATGTTCTACACTGAGAAAGACACGGCTTAGGAAATGTTAATGTCATTTCCAGAGTGAAAACATAACAGATTCCCAAATAATGTCTTTCCCAGAGTAGTTCACTTCAACTAGAGCTAGGAAGGGGAAATATACATAAATTTAGTAGCAAATACGTTTTAGTAACTTTATTAAGATTTGTTGTATCACTCTTTATTCTTAATGAAAAGTAATGGCTGAATAATTCATACAGCAAAGATAAATCATATATGATGGAATAATAAAAGTGACTACTCTTCCAAACTGCCCTCTCCTTCCCTCCAGACAAAAAAAAATCTCTTAAAGCTAAGGAGCCTGGGACTCGGGCGGTGGCCCAGTGGTTATTGTGCTTGCCTCACATGCGCAGGGACATGAGTTGGAACCCTAGCACCATGTACACAATGAAGAATCTGAGCAATGAAGGCCACCTGAAGAACTAAATAAAATTGATTCTCTTTCTCTCTCTCCCTCTCACTGTCGCTCTCTAAAAAAAAAAAAAAAAAAAAAAAAAAAAAAAAGGCCCCTATAAATGTAAGAGAAACAATTAACTTAGGAAATTATAAATGACTTTTATAAGGTGATCCTAGTAACAAGACATGCTCAGATGAGCCCAGAAGGACATAATAATAAAGAATGAGACGCTATCTCAGGTATGTCACTAACTAGGTGGCATTTACATGCAGTTTGAACCAAGCCAGGATTGAAATTTGTTCCTGCTATCAGCTAGATAAACAGTACATTCAAAGCAGTATGGGCCTTAATTGTATGTTTCATTATGACTTTATTTAAATCAAAATACATACTGATCGTAGGATAAGTACTGGTATAACTGAAAAAGAAAAAGCACTTAGAGAAGCCTGCCACCCTCACCAGTGTGTCTGAGTTGCAGATATAAATGCTTGTCATTTTTGTGTTTCTTTGTATATAATGGCCAATTGCTAACATTCTTCAGGATATATGTCAGTCAACCATGGTTGTGAATGCTTGTATTGGTACATTATAGTTATACATAATGTTGGCTTCATTTTGACATTATCACACAAGCATGGAATATGGTTTGCTCCACGTTGGTCCCTGTACTTCTTTCCCTCCCCTCTCCTCTCCCCATTATGAATATTTTCTCAAGAGTTTTTGGAATCTCTGCAAGAGGAATCTTTTCTGTCACTGGAGAAAATGATCAGACACTTGGGATGTGACACCCATGAGACCGACATGCTAGTGTGTGAGCGCAGCCACCTGTACCCTTTGCAGTGGCGGTAAGTTGTCTATAAGGCCAAACGATGTTCAGTCCCAGAAAACAAAAGCAGAAAAAAATTGGAAGTATCTTTAAATCTTAAATTTCTTATTTGAAGATTTGATTTTGGTGCCTATAGAAAGAGATGGCTAAATTAATAGTTTTTTAAAATAATTTTTGTGTGTTGTGTGTGTGGTGTTGGGGATCAAAGCCCCGATGGCATGCTATACATATTAACGCATCTAATCCTCAAACCAATCCCATGAGATAGGAATTACTATCATCTGCATTTTGAACAAAAAGTGGTACAGAAGGTTAAGAAAATTGCCTAATCCCTTTGTTAGTAATGGCATAGCCAGAATTCAGATTCATGCTGTCTGTTTCTAGAATCTACTTTCTTAGGCATTAAGCTATACTGCCCAGAAAAAATTTATATCCTAATTAACTAAATAATTTATTTTATATTATATTAAAATTGATCCCTTGTGGGTATCCGTTTCTTTGTCAAATTTGCCTTGAGAATTGAAAAACTTCATACATTTTTTTTAACAAAAGCTGTGCAGCTTAATGTATTCTGATGAATTTTAGCAACTTGAAACAGTAGTGTGTGTTTATTCTTGCTGGCCACCCCCCCCACACTTTCATTTTATTAATTTCCTACAGGAAATTGCAAGTTAATAGAAAAAGCGGCACTGGAACTGCCTCACATCCTATAGTTATTAATTAAATCCGAGTCTGGTTCAGTAACTTGGGATACTAAAAATATAGAGTTAAACAAAGCTGACTGCTTCTTGAAATGAAATTTCAACTTCAATAGTCTGTCTAAAAAATTTATGCATTAAAATCCACATCTTCCCTTAAAGAAATCCTTACAAAAATATTTAGCGAATAAAGCAACTCAATATTTGACCATTCTTCATTCAGACTTCAGAAGTGAAAGGAATCTAAAAACCACCAAAATAAATTACTGACGTTTAAATAAGTGTCTTTGAAAAGCAGTAAGTCACATCGTTCTACTATATCCCATCCACAGGTTATTACCCACAATCAATAAAGCAAGAAACTGTATAAACTATCTTATTAATTTTATATAATGGTTAGTAAACTTTAAAATACTGTACTATAAAACTTTTAAATGTTTCTGATGGCTTTAGATGGCACTAGATAATTTATCGTTTTATGTGGCATAAAGTGGTAGGTAAGTGGATACCATGCTGGGAAAATGCAGGTAATTTCTGAATGTGAGAATTCATTCCCATCGTGGAGTTTTCTTACATGATATAAAGTTATTATTGGGATGATTTCTAGAATCTAGTTCCATAAAGTCCCTGACAACTATGCCTGATATGTCTTCAAGTCATACAAGCTGCTCAAGTACACTTGTGTCACTCACGGTCCTCCACCCCAGGACCCTGTCAGTTAACACTGTGTCTTGGTTCTGTCATATTACAGACTCCCCGATATGCTCTCATGAAACTGAGTGTAAGGAGGTGAAGTAGGTGATGCTGAAAGGGAGGAAAACAGATGGAAGGAAATAGTGAGTGATAAATATTTGATCTAATACAGCTAAACTTGAGTGATAGGAAGCTCTCATGTATCTAACCACTGCTTTAAGTTTTTATGAAAATTTGCCTTACAGAATTATAAATGGGGGGGGGAGAGAATGGACCTGAAGAAGTAGATAACTCCAAAAGGTAGAGAGAAGAGTCAAAGCATTCTTTAAAACATGTGGCATCGTAAAACCAACATAGTCCACTTTTCACCAGCAAGTGAAATATCCACGGAGAAATTGAGAGTGTGCTCGTTTGGGACTGGCAAACCTTCTTACGTGTATATGCAAGGGAATGAGATGAACTAATACAATTGTAGATAAGGCCACTCTGGATTGTAGAGCTAAATAATAAGGGAGCATCATTTTCTACCGTCAATAGGGAGATGGGCAGTGTTTGGGTAAAGAATTTGTTCCCTTGGAAAGTACTTTTCCTAGGAAGTATACTGCATTGAAAACAATCCTTACCACCCAATACACACAAATAACACATACACATGATTTGCTAAAATTATTTTCTAGACTTAATCTATATTTTGCTATATATAACCTATAAAATGACCTACACTAAGAATTTCTTTAAAATAAATGGAGACACATGCCCAAGAAGTTGTACAGAAAAAATATTTGCATATTAAATAATATTTCCAGTCCCTATAATTTTAATATATTTCCACTTGGAGGAGATATGAGAGAGAAGAAACCTGCCCCTAAAACATGATATCCCAACCTACTGAAAGTCCTGATTTTATTTAAGGTTCCTGTGCCTTTGTGCTTGATGGTCCAGCCTGTCTGGACTGAGACAAATTAGCATAGACTGGGTGGCTTAACCAATAAATATTTATTTCTCTCAGTTGTGGAGGCTAAAAAGTCCAAGATCAAGGCCAGTGGTGCTGGCAGATGTGGTCTTCCTGGTTTGCTTATGACACTGAATCCTCAGTGGTAGCTCTGTGTCTTTATAGGGGCACTAATCCCTTTCCTGAGAGTTCCATCCTCATGATCCAATCACCTCTCAGAGTTCATTCCAGTGAATGAAAATTGTTCACCACAGTATTTTAAAGTGAATTTCAGGCATTTGAATGCCAGAGAATATAACTCAAAATGTAATCTCAAATGAATTGTATTTATGATATAATTACAAATATAATTATTGAATAAGTTTTACTTGCTGTGTGTCTTAGACCAATGATCTAACTTCCAAATGTTGTGATCCTTTGTAAAGTAAGGATAACGATGATTCCAATAAGAATTAAAGAAGACAGCTATGGGACATGCTTACCACAATACCTGGCCCATATTAAAAACTAATTAAATGTCAGCTACATGAGCCTAATCCATTCATGTAGCATGCCTATCAATAATTAATTATCAAAAAACAGATTGCCCAGTACACAGAAATATCACAAGATCTTTATCCTTATTGCCAAGGCCATGGCCCCAAATACCAAGAGATCTTCGTAACTCTAGAAAAAATAAGACAAAAACCTGGAATTAGAAAACATGTGCATACCATTGGATACTTATTCTGAGTTTGCAGTTGAAAGAATCTATTTAGATATTTGTAATCATGGTCCATATTTTCTAAAGGAAAAAATGGAAAATGTTTTCTATTGAATATTTCATTAGAATTCAGTCTATAATAATGAATGTGTTTAGGTGGGTGCTGTGGCGCACGCCTCTAATCCCAGCAGCTCTGGAGGCAGAGGCAGAAGGATAGCAAGTTCAAAACCTGCCTTAGGAATTTAGTGAGACCCTGAATAACTTAATAAGAACCTGTCTCAAAATAAATAAATAAATAAATAAAAATTTGGGGATGTGCCTCGGTGGTTAAGTGCTGTTGGGCTCAATCTCTGGTACCAAAACAATTTCAAAAGGTACTTAATCAGATATTCGGAAAGCCCATTTGCTCTTTGTTTCACACAAATACACACATACACAGCACTCAGAAAAAATTACCCTAGAGTAAACCTCCTTTCATATTTCCTTCTAAAAGATAAAAGTGGGAGAGAGAAAGTTTTTTTTTTTAAAACTATGTTTTCATCTGTTTTTTGTTTTCCCTCCACTTAGTTGTGCATGTGGTGTAACCTGGGTCCTTGCGCATGCCAGGCAGGCACTCTACTGCTGAGCTACCTCTCTAGCCCCACCCTCCATATTTCTAATGGAAACTATATAAAAGGAGAGATGAAGAACAGAATACGGTCATATTTATTCTTATTAATAGTTTACATAGTGATGTTTTATCTGCAAGGTCACATAAAATGATAAATGTCATCCTTTTACATGTTTTGGTGAAGGGTTAATTCACAGCTTTCTTTAGTGACTGCTGATAGACTTTTGTCATTACAATATACTATATCCTTCAGAAAAAGATGATGCACCACTTAAAAATATTAATATATAAATTTCATTGTATGAGGATTAGGACCAAAGTAATCCTGCCAAATTAATTTAGGTAAGTATATTACACAAATAAATCAGCACCCTTTTAGCTTCTAAAAGCACTCCAAGCCATTTAAAGTCATTAAAAATACTTTTAGCTGCAACATTTTGCCTTCTCATATGGTCTTAGTGGTTACACAACAGCATCTTCACTACTGGTTGCATGGCTTCCGTGATGTGCTGATGTAGCAGCATTTTGGAACACTATAAAGGAAATGAAAATCAAGAGTGATTTTGGGATGAGTCTTCTGAAATTGTTAATTCAAAAATGACGTAAATGGTGTAAGCTCTTACAAACTGTAATTTTGTATATTCTTCTTTTTTTTTTTGCCAAATATTCATGGCAGAAGAACCCTTCCAAAAAGGAAATATAAAACTGGTAACAAATTGCAAAGGAGTAAAGAGTCCCTGGATGGTGTTCTGGGAAAGTTTTACCAATTTATCTGATTTGCTGATTTATGAACTAGCCTTAAGTCTGTGACTTAATTTTTCTTAAGTCTATAAAAGTCTCATGCAGATGAATGTCGTTATGTTTCATATCATGTAGAGTAAAAGCCAGGTCCCGCAAGGCAAGTGACAGTCAATTATTTTCATTTTATACTGCAATTATGAAATATTGCTGTTTTTAAAATGTACTTCTGGAAAATGAGAAGTGTTCACCAACATATTTTAAAGTGAATTTCAGGTGTCTGAATGTCAGAGAGAAAATAATGTAATCTCAAACTATAACTTCAAATCAGTTGTATTTATAATGATTTTAAAAATTTTTCCTACTAAGTTTACTCTGATGAAAATGATTCTTTTTTTTCCATCTCTGTGCTAACTCCTGTAAGCTTTTGATAATATGCTTTCTTTTCAAAGAAAGAGATGATGAACCTACAGCTCCTGTAAGATAAAGCTCAGAAGCTTCTATTTCCTGGGCAGAAGCAGACCTTTAGTTTAATTTTATGAGCTTGAAAGGAAATGGCTTCAAATACTTCCATGTGGAGTGGTGGCTGTCCCAAATATTAAAAAAAATCAATGTTTTATAGCCTGTTGCTAAGACTAAGTGAGCTCACTGTTATCACCACAAGGGAAGCAGTTCCCTGAACACATAAGTCTCTCCAAAGATGGAGGGAAAGGGTGGAATATTTAAGATTTGCCAGAGGGTAGGATTCCTATGTAAGGAGGTCTTCAGTAGGACAGGGCTTGACTGGGATTGGTTAAGCGACTGCACAGTAATTTAGGATTGGTGGCATGCCAAGTGGCATTTTCAAAGTGAACCTGGGAGGGAGGGTGAACAGTCTGTGATGCTATGAATGGAAAGGAACTAATTTTTATTTAAATGAGTTTTCAAAAAGTTCCTGAAAGGATCAAGAAAGTTATTTGCAATTTTTATCTTCTTGGGCAAGAGTTTCTTAGGACAGTAGAATCAAGCTGATGAAGACAGAATAGTAGTCATGTTAATAAAGACAGCTAAAAAGTACAGTCATGTTAGTGTAGACAGGAGGAGGTGTGGGTGCAGAGAATTGTGGCTCTCAACCAATATAGTCCAAGAACAATATCCCACATCCACAAATTAAATAATTAAAGAGTTTGGAAAAGTGAACAATGGTTAACTACATAATTTGCATTTCAAAGATAATAATACTCCAATATCTTTCTTAAAACTGAAGGGCACAATGGTTTATTAGATATAATTGGAAGCAGAATAATTTACTGAAATTTCAGAACCTTCTGCCGAAAAGTTTACTTGTCTTCCTTTTGCTGGTCTTTACTCTTTCTCTCCTTATTTGCTCCCTTAGTGGCAAGTTGGCCTACCTCTCCTTAAGGTTTCTCGAGGAGCCTTAACGATTAGAGTTTCCAGAGGACTCACACTTCCTCAAGGGCAAAGCAGGCAATCATGTGACATCAGACAAGATGGGGTTAACTAGCTCACCATTATCAAAGGTCCGAACCACTAACTAATGGAAAATGCAGGTGTTAAAGCTAATTGGAGAGAAAGGCTTGCTCTTACTAGAGAGCAGGATCAGCCAGGTCTACAGATGGGCAAGCCTTGGGATGAGGTGCTGACATGACCACGAGGTCAAAAAACTTCACTGGCTGACAGGGATATGAACCTGCTTCTGAAGACAGCACTAATCAAGCTTAGTTAAAGGAAAATAAAAGTCATTGCCTTAGCCTGCCTGGACCGTTAGAGCAAATGCTTTCGGTTCTAGAGGTTGGAAGTCTGAGACAGGGGCCAGTATGGCTGGGTTCTGGTGAGGGCCCTCTTCCTGGCTTTCAGAATGGCTGCTTTCTGTTGTAAATTTACATGGAGGGGAGGGAGAGGACAGAAATGCCACCCTCATAACTCATCTAAACCTAATCACTTTCCAAATTCTCTACTTCTTCACATAATTACATTGAGAGGTAGGACTTTGACATGAATTTTTGGGGACACCAACATTCAGCGCATAAGAGTACTAGTGAGAGTTTGATGTGGGAGATCAGGGGGTAAGGGGCAGAAATAAAGGAGTAAGCACGAAGTTTTTCTTGGGCAAATTCAAATCTCCAGGGCTGAGAAAACAGAGATGGCAATACACGGCATTTATTCTTCTCCCTGCGTTGTTTCTTTTCTCCACTTGTTTTCTGTGCTTCATTTGACCACTCATTTAGAAGTGAGTGAATTATGAAAAGAATATTGGTCAGACAGGCTGAATTCACTTCATAGGTCTACCACTTACTCAGTTATACAATCTTGGGCAAGGGCATTTTCTTCTCTAAGCATCAGATTCTTTAAAACATTTATTATCTATTGCCTTATTGCTTATTGTCAGCATCAGAGATAAAGTATGTAAACTGGCCGGCACAGTATCTGATCTGTAATAGAATCTTAGAAAAATGATTAATAAAACTCTGCCATGATGAAAAATATGGTACCCAAAAATTCAGCTGTGCAAAATGTAGGGTTTTGTGACTATGACATTTAGCAAATGACCAAGGTGAGTCTGTGCAGTTAGCCATCTTGGAGTTCTGAGAGAAGTAGCCTTGTGATCCCAATTCTACCTACCCTGGGCTGAGGCTTGGTACCACCTCGTGGTGACTGCTCTAGCTTAAAAATCAGTGGGGATGATTCTGAGATAGCTGGCTGGATTTTGGGACAGCTGCAGTGATTCCAGGAATCTCCTAGTAATGCACACTTCTTGTTGGCCAGAGAGCCTAGGCTGGGAGAATACTGGGGACATACCTGCATCTCAGTCCTGAGATGGGACTGCCTGATTTCCCTCTGTCTGGGATCACCCTAGCCTCTTTGTTGCCTTCTCCTTCCCAGGGAACTTTGAGAAAAGGGATAGAGAAGAGAATAGCAGCTAGTTGCCAGCTATTCTATGTTTGAATTCAAGCTACTCTAATTTGCATTATGCCATGTGCATTATTTCAATATTTTCTATCATTACAATAATGATAATTGTATTAATAATATTCAATCCAACAAACATATTAAGTGTCTTCTATATGAAAAGCAAGTAAGTTTGATGAATGTAAAGATGAATATGAGAAGGAGGTAAATTCTCATGTTTTAAATCCTGAAAAGGTGTAGTGACATTCAACCTAAGGCATTCGTAGAGATGTACTGGGAAGGGGGGGGATAAGGGTGGGTAATTGGTGGGGAGCTCTTGGGGGTAAATCTAATTTTCAGAATTTTTATATATATTACATTATTTTGTTAGAAGCAAGTTTGATTGTTCAACAAATAAATTTCTTAATAAAAAATACGACCTCTCACTTAAATAAAGCTTATTATCCAGGGGGCAGAGGGGTATTTAGATAAAAGTGAAACCAGGGAAGGCATTCATTGGAATTAGATCCACAGACATTTCAGGGAGAAGATGCCATTGGAGCCGGGGGTTAAGAGTAAGTTGTCAATACTGTGAGGCAGAGAGAGGGTGCTCCAGGATGCATGGGGCTCAGACTGCAAGTGGGCAGGTGGCACTCCACAACAGGACATAGCCTGATTGGCTAGCATCTAAGGCAGGTCTTCTTAGGACAGCTTAGAGCTGACATGTCGTCCTACACCTCCACATTTTGATGAGATGTATGGACGCCACACAACTGGCTTTCTCAGTGAGAAGGCACCATCAGCTGTGTCTGAGATGCAGCTATAGCAGTAGTCAGGGCTGTAGGCAGGAGCATGGGGGCAGCTCTGAGATTTGAAGGGGGGAGTTAGAAGCCTCTGTAATGGGCGAGAGGAAGCAGGAGTGTCACTTGTAGTAACTAAATTGGGAAAGGAGAAGATGAAACAGATTCCAGAAAGAAGATTCATAATATGGGGAAAGGTAGAGGGTGACAGGGAGAAGTCAAAGATGGCTGAGAAAACCAAAACTTTATAAGTGAAATGACTGTAGCAGTTACCGAGGAGAACATAAATTTGCTCTGCCCTCTGCCTGCAACATTCTCATCCCAGATATCCACATAGCTGCTCCCACTTCTCCTTGAACGTCACCTTTCCTAACCTCCAATTTTCAATTGCAACCCATCTCTGTCTACACTGAGTACACCAAATCCTGCGTTTCTGATTTGTTTTCTTATTGTCACAGGTCTTATCACTGCATAACAGATACTAAAAACCCATGCACAAACACATACACACACACACACACATTTTTTATTGAGTCTTCCATTAGAATGTGCAGTCCATGACACAGGGACATTTCTTGTTTTTTTCACTCTGGTATCCTCAGAGGCAATCCAGCAAAGGGCAGGGGGTGAAGCCCTGCACCCGGTGGGCCATGCAACAACGCATGTGTGCACCCCCCTCCCTACTCTTGCCCCAGGTGGACCCCCAGGGCCTGTGAAGCGTATCAGTGCCTGAGAAGTGTACAATTACCTAGCAAATAAAATGCCATACAGGTCAAGAAAGAGATTGGGAAAAAGGAAAAGGCAGTACATTTCAGTAGTTTTAAAGGCAACTTTTTCCCATTTCTTGAACATGGGACCCTGTATTTTCACTTTTCCCTGAGCCCCCAAATCATGCGGCTGGTGCCAAATTAATAATTACGTTTTGAATAAATGAACAAACTTCCCAGGAAGGATACAAACAAATAAAAGCTCGGGATTTCCGATAAAAAGGACTAAAAGGAAAGGCCTTATATTTCAGAATAAACTGATTTTGCTATTCCAATGTAATACTTCATTCCTAACATTTATTTTAATTCTCTTTATTATATTTATTGGGCATAGATGACTCCTCTCCACTGGGGCTCTGATACCCTGTTTGATTGTATAAGACTGAATGTATATAGGAACCAAATCAATCTACTTTATGCTTTGAAAATAAAGAAAATAAGGCATAGTTCTGATCACTTATGATTTTTTGATACTCAGTAAGAACAAGAGCTGTATATTTAATTGAAATTGCTATTCTTAAACTTATGATTTCAAAATAAATCAACAGATTTAGTCTACACGATTAGCACATTGTATACAGAAGGTTCAACTCCTGTGACCAAACAAGATCATTTTCTGCACTCCTCCGGAAATAAGTCCTCTTTGGAGGATAACTGGCCAAACATTCACTTTCTATTAACAAAGCTCCAAAGGCCTTACTGAGATCACTGATAAGAGCTGAAGCCTGAAATTACGTAAGTTCTCAGCTTTCAACTAGGCTGAGGTTGATGTAACACGCAGTTATTGAGTTCCTACCTCTGTGTCAGATACTCGGTTGAGAGATGAGAACAAAAAGATGTAAAAAATGTGGTCCCTTCTTTCACAAATGTCAGTCTAGTAAGTAGGTGGGGAAGACATGTCAAGTTAAAATATAACACGAGTCTCCCCCTTCTCTTCCCGTTGTTTCTCTTCCCTTCCTTTTTGAGCAATTTAGTCCTAAAGTGGGGCAGAGAAAGGTATGCATCCGTACCAGGGGGAAAGGGAAGTCACGGTTGGCTCAAGCAGGGCATTAGAGCCCCAGGAAGGTGAGGAGGTGTCCAAAGGGGGACATCAGAACCGGAGTGGGCAACGAGGGCATCCCCATAAGGGGGACTGATACAGAGCTGTCCTAAGCTGGGTGAAGAAGACATCTCCGCAGATGGCAGCCTGGCCTGGGAGATCAGAGCCCTGGCAGGGTGGGGGGAGCACAGGGTCCACGTGGGGATCCAGAGCCTGGGTGAGGTGAGAAGCGTGTGCATGCATGGGGGTAATTCTGCACGGAGTCTGAAGCCCAGCTACCTAGGTAGAGTGAAAGGGGGTCCAGAGGGGAGTGTCTGGCCTGGCCTGGCACATAGCATGAGAACATTAGTAGAGCAAGAGGGACCCATGTGGAGCAGCAGCCAGTCAAGGAGACCAAGAAGGGGAAGAATGGAATGTGCACTTGGACGAGGACAACTGACATGACAGACTGGTTACCTAAAAGTGGGGGGGTCTTTAAAAATGATCAGTAACTGTATTAAAGATATTGGGAAGCAGTTTCATATTACAAATGTGGAAAAAGATAATTGAACCCTGGACGCTGGATTGGGATTGCAGCTATTAGTGTGTATATCTAAACCTACATATATTTTCTAGTTCTCTCCATCAAGAGGTGGACAGACCGCACCTTGATAACAATGAGGCAAAGAAAGTAAAGAACAAAATGAGACAAGAACATCTTGTGCCAGAAAGCAAGGAAGCGCTCAAAGAATCCAGACTCTTGCCGAAAGGGCACGGAAGCTCTGGAAAGGGCCCCTCAATGCTGATAACTCAGTCAATAGCTACATGTTATCATTCAGTGATTAAAATAGGACACTGGGTCATATAAATAAAATTTGATAGGGAATGAGACAATTACACAGTTTTAAAATACCTTAAAAAATAAAATAATAAAAAAATAAAAAAAAATACCTTCAATAAAATATTTTTTAATTATAAAAAGAAAAGGAGTAACTTTACTTGGGAGAAGCTGCTGACATCATCTTACTCAAGTGATCCAAGTGACCGTCATCCATGACCCACAACTGAAGGGGTGTGTGTCCTGAGCATGCACTGTGAGAAGACTGTGAGCTCACTCGAACGTTGGAAAGATCTCGTCACCTGGATGTGATCAAGAGGAAACCAAGTGGACAAATCCACATTGAGGGTCATTCTCAGCCTGCTATAAAAATAGTTCTAAATAAAAATAAATAATTGAGACAACTGGTACCAAGTGGAACGGGATCTGAGAATTAGATGATAGTGATATATCAGTTTCTCCATTTTGCTAGCTACATTGTGGCTATACAGGAAACTATTCTTGTTGTTAGGAAATATGCACTAAACTATTAAGAGGCATAAGAGGTCTCAGGTGGCAAATTATTCTCAAATGGAAAGTCTGCAAAAAGTTCTTTTTACCTAATTAAAGATTTTCTATAAAATTGTGATTTTTTAAAAAGTGTAATGAGTCACAAGCCATGATCTTTTATGCTCATCCAGAGAAGAATAAATGCTAATCTGAAGTCCAAGTGGCCCAGCTCCTTCACAACTGCTTCATAAACTGCTTGATGTACAATCACCGAGTTATCAACAGTGGCTGAAGGCCAGTGATACTGCAATCAGTATCATTGTGATATTATTACCTTCCATCAATAAGGGCTTGTCTTCCTAGATAGCTTTCCTGAGATATTCATACATGCACTGTAAAAATCCACCTGTTTGAAGCACATGTGCATGGCTCACTGGTGTCTGAGCATAGCCTCAGAGTTGTGGAACTCACATTACAATCTAGACACATAACATTTCATTCTGTCTCCCCTCAAGCCCATGCCCAACAGTGGTAATTCCTCCTTTCCACCCCTACTAACTTTATTTTGAGATCTTATTTCATCTTCTACTGGAAGAGGATGTGGGGCCTTATGTTTATTTTAGGTAGTCAGTACATATTTTATGAATAAATGAATTGCCAACTGATTGGTGTTATAGCTGTGTGGGGCTGGCATCTTCATGGTTGCTTTCCATGTACTAATTTTGGTATTTTCATTAAGAAAAAAGCAGTCTTCAAGCCTTGTCACTAAATAAAGCTTTCAGTTTCTTGAAAGTCATTTTGTAGTAAAAATATTATTATTTTTATTGTGGATTAACAGACTAGGGATGATGAGCTACACTATATCAATATGCTTTGGAAAGTTTGTGGTCACTTTAACTGTGACAATGATCAGCAGAGTTGCACTTACTATCTTTGCCACATTGGCCATCTATCAGCAATTTCTATGACGACAGACTAAATAAGATTCTTCAAATGCAGGATAACTTTATTACATGATTGAGTTAAATACAAATCTATAAAAGAAAATGTTTCTTCCAACATAACCTATGACAAAAAACTGGTAGGGACACAGATAATGAAAAATCATATGATTAATTTTTCTATAAACTATGTTTTTTTCATTGAAGACTGGCATCAAGACTTTCTTTTCATGATCAATTCAGCGTAGAACCCTGAAAATGTTCAAATTATTATTTTGTGGTAATGATAAACAAATGTTTAAGCTTCTTCTTTAAAGTATCTCCTTAAAATTTTATCACTTGTCTGGATACAATCGTTTATAAAATTATATTCTTTCCAATACTACTTACTCCAAATGTGTGGCAGCAACAAATCTCACAAAGAACTATATCAAATTGCCATCAAAAGTAGGTACTGTCACTAGAATGATTTTCCTTAAATCAAAAATAGATATTCTAGTCGTATTTTTTCAAGTAGCCTTTTTCTTGGTATTGTTGTTTAGCCTGCGTAAACTAAGGAGATGGTCTGATAACATTTGCTGTCATCTAAAGATCTGTTCTTTGAACAAAGAAACAAAGTAAAATACTGAATATAATAGACAAGAGAACTAAACCCAAATTTTCATTTTTTTTTCTCATAAAACTTCAATGTTTCTCTGTAAACAAAAACATTCCAAGGAGCCAGGCATGGGGGCAGATGTCTATAGTCCCAGTGACTTGGGAGCCTGAGGTAGGAGGATCACAAGTTCAAGATCAGCCTTAGCAACTTATCGAGACTCTGAGCAATTTAGTGAGGCCCTGTCTCAACTTCAACATAAACACGGGCTAGAGAGGTGGCTCAGTGGTTAAGTGCCCCTGCTTTCAATCCATGATACCAAAACAAAAAACAAAATCATTCCTAGGGCTGGAGAGGTGGCTCAGCAGTACAGTGCTTGCTTAGCTTGCACAAGGACCAGGGATTAGTTCCCAGCACCACATACTCAGCTAAGTGGAGAAAAAACAAAAGCCACACGAAAAATAAAACATTAACTCTTTCTTTTAAAAAAAAAAAGAGCTCCTAGACTATGCATGGATCATCTATGGCTCCACAACTTAGATATCTAGTAAAACAGAGCCAGTGTAGGAAGTGGACTAAGCACTGGCAAAGTGCTGCTGGGGATACTAATTTGGACATGTATGATCACACTCGGTGCAACGCTGCTTCAGACAGGTAAAATGGCAATGTTCCCAACAGAAGATTCGGATGCTGCACCTAATATATGTTGATAGTCTAGTGATTGCCGAATCTAAGAATTCATTTCAGGGGCCAGTGACACAGTGATTGCAGCTATTGTAGAGCTCAGATTATAGCTGAATGATACATCTAATTCTAACAACATAAAAAGGAAATGAGTGTGCTTCTCTGGACTCTCCAGTGTACAAAAGAACGGTGGACATTGTTCCATTGGAAACTCTGTGGGCAAGAATAATAGCAGCCTAACTTCAACCACAAGAGAATGAAGGACACCCAAGCAGGCAGAGGCCCCAGGATGATAAAGTTTCATCTGCATAACCTCTGATTACTCATTTTGATTGTATATGAAATGATTGGGCACATTATCAAAACAAAATGAGATCATCTGTGAAGCACTATGCTTGCTGGAATCTTTAGAATAAATCTAAATGGAAATCCAGGCTTGTCCATGTGATAGCTCTAAGCAAAGCAAAGTCACTCTGAGGACTGGATCGGAGAACAAAGAGAGTGGCCTGTGCTTGGCTGTTCCTAGAATGGGTAACAAATACCAGAAACTCTATAACCACTTAAGTTTGTTTTGAGAATGGAAGAAATTACCTGCTATTTTCCCAATGGTTACTTTGGATCCTGAGTGGTGAATTATTTTCAGTAAAATTGGAATACCTTGGTCAGTTGATCCTGACCTAAGGTAAAAGTGAAGATTGTCCCTGTTAAGGTTAATTGAGGAAGAATCTGAAACATCGTGCAAGGGCGAATACCAGAGGCTGAAACAAATGCCAACTGAGGGAAGAAAAATTTGAGGTGGAGGGAGGTTGGGAGTGAAGAAGGTAGGGCCAAGATGGCTGGAGAAGTAAGAGGCAAATTAGCTTGCAAAGAATGAGCTTTGCGGTGCTCTGGGTAGCTCTAGAAATTCATTTGTACAAAGAATGCCAGATATCATAGTCTGCTGTTATACAAAATCCATTCATCTGAGATGGCAGAGGAAATCTGTCCAGCTCAACCCCCCCACCAATTTTCCATTCTTCACTACTAATGAAAGTTCTAGACAGAGCATGGAGTATGTGTGAGGTGAGAAAATGAGAATAAGAAAAAAGTGCCTTAATTCTTTCCACTTTAAGCTTATAAAATAAAGAGTACAGATGGGAAGAAGAGAAAAAACTAGAAAAGCAATTGAAATATTACCTTAAATAGGAAATTTCTAAAAACATTCAAGCTAGGTCTCTCTGACACCAAAATATTCAGTTAAAAAGTTGTTCGTCTTTTTTTCTAAATAGGAAAGTTACAAGTTTTTACAGCCAAATGAAGCAGAGTGTTTCATTTTTCCTGTCTCCACCTCTTCCCCACTTCGAATAATGTCCCTCCAGTGGGACACAAGCTTAAATTATTGTTTGGTCACTGTTTTAATAACAGATACAAAATCAGCTAAAATTGAACTGTAAGAAGAAGGAAGACGAAGGCTGCAGAGGGCTTGGGGATCTGCAGGAAAGATTAGCACCTGAGCCTTCTAATAAACCAGGGGCTGCCATCTATGGGTCAGCTTTGGGGGACAGAAACAAATGGGTGGAAGTTACAATGAGCAAGTTAGTTCAAAGTCAAGAGGCTCTTTTAAACAACAGAGATATGAAAAACCAAAACAAACAAACAAAAACTAACAAGGCTGCCATGAGGTAGAGGTTGGGTGGTCACTTGTGAGACTGTCCTGTCCGGAGAGACAGGTAAGATAGGGTACATGACACCTCGGATCACATATTTCATGGTTCCCTAATGACTTCGGGAGATGCATAAATACACACAAACACACAATGAAATGTTTTGAAAAACTGAAAGCATAGAGAAAATGTTTAATGGAACAAAAATATCTTTATTTTCTGGCTAACAAGGCTGTTTATATAATGTGGATTAAGTTTTGCTTATTCTTTATCTGTCATGTAATTAATGCCTGTAATTCTTCTATATTATCCATCAATCATTGCTAATTTCAAAAATAACCTCTTAGTGTATATTTATGTTGGATACCTTTTCTCAGAATTTAATCCTCACTTGTGCTGCAGCATTTAAACTGCTCAACTGTAATAGCAGATTTGCATTTGTTTTGACTTTTACCTACAGGGAAATTTTCCCCAGAGTCCTGGACATTTCACCCTGGCTTGCAAGGTGGGAGGTCCTGAAGACAGCAAATGTCTAAGATTGCACAGGAGGCCTGGTGGGGAAATGCAGGGCAGGGCGAAGAAATTTAAAAATAGGGGAAAATGACAAAGCCGTTCCCCCTTTTAAAACCCAGGTAAATCATTAATTCTTCTGACATTCTCGCTCCATATTTAGAAACCTTGACCTTCCGCTCCTCAGCTTTTGCAGGCTTCTATCCATGCACAGCCCACGCAGCTGAACCTTTTAGCAGCAGAACTTGTGCTCTGGGAGGAGCGCTGGGTGCTATTACCACCGGCACCATCAAGCACACTATAATTTGTGCTCTGTATACCCATTTTGAAATGTGTCAGGAGATGTGGTGATTCAGGCTTTCTCATTTTTCTTGACAGCAGATTTAATATTTTCAGGTATTCAGGGTACCAACTTTCTCTACAAATTTTATTTTCTTGTTACTTGAGAGCTAAATTGGCTGACTTGCTGTCAGATAAAACAAAATTTCCTCTTTCTACCCCTTCTCATTTACATGGAATAACGAGTTGGGTAACAAAGAACAAAGCACAATCAGAGGCATGATGGGGCACAAAGCCCGAGGGATTTCGGCAACACAACCCGCTGCACGTGAACTCCCTGACACGCTTAACTCAAGTTCTGATACTTGAAGAGCCAGTCAGCAGCAGCTGAAAGCAACCAGCTCCAAATGGTGCTCCCCAGAGACAGAACCTTTATTTCACAACATATGAAAAATGGATGGTGATAACACAACATCACCAAAAATTGCCCCTCTACAAAGAAATCCAAAGTATGCTATTTCCAGAGTGAAACATCACAGAGCTCCTGACGTGGATAGAAGTTCACATCCAAGTTTGTGGCAGTCATTGCTAGCAATGGGGATGCTTCCCCAGGCATTTCCCTTGGCCACAGTTGGGGAGGCTGGCCAGACCCTCCCAGAGGTGCCTACGGACCAGAAAGGCCCAGCCCATGGCTTATTTACTGCCTGATGTTCTAATATTTCCAGGTGCATGAAGTCTCCCGCCACTTTTCAGAGACTGGTTTTCTGCCCGGTAGACACCAGTACCATTTTGGGGGGAACAAGTTTCATTCTTGTAATTAGTTGTGGGCATTACTAATTGTTTTTCTAATTACCTGCTTGAGAATGCCAATTATCTCCTTGCCCCCACAAAAGTACACGCAATTGGCTAATTAGATCTTCAAGTAGGCAAGTAGAAATATAATTAGCCATTTGAGAGGACAATTAGTTGTTCCATCAATTTTGCACCCATAGAAGAAGGAAGCTTTGGTTTAATCTGGTTTAATTTAAATTGGGAAATGAAAACTGAATAGAACTTGAGGTCTGATAAAGGAAGATGAACGTTTTCAAAGGGAAGAAATCTGGAATTTGTTGTTCAGGTAGGGGAAGATGTTTCCCCTTTAGAAAATATCACTGAAATAGTCTCCCAACTTAAAAATCAGTTTAGGGAAGTCTAGAGTTATTTTTTTAAAAAAAGACAGAATCAATTTTATTTAGTTTTTTATGTGGCTTTTGTTGCCCTGACATTTCGTTGTGTACATGGTGCTGGGGTTCGAACTCTCTTCTTTGCGCATGCCAGGCAAGCACCGTAAACCCTGAGCCACTGCTTCAGCCCCCAGAGTTAATTTTGATAGATCAGGTATTACACCTAAGGTGAAAGATAGGTATGTTCCTCAGAACTTAGTGCTGACTCAGGGAATATACTTACTACATATAGCTATTGAGAAACATAACTATTATACATAAATCTATATTTATTATAGATAATATGAACTATTATACATTTTTGTTAGGAGTATGGGGTATCTCATATCTTCCAAGAGAAAATATTCTGTTCCTGTATTAGCTGTGACATCCCAAACTTGATGACCTTTATTTATTTTCCTCACAGTACTGAATGCCAGAGATTTGAAATCGGTTTCACTGAGTGGAATGGAGGGGTGGCAGAGCGGCACTTTCTCTGAGCCTCTCAGGAAACACTGGTTCCTTGCTTCTGGCAGTTTCTGGCATTCCTTGGCTTGTGTTCAGGCTCCAGTATGCAGCCAATGTCATGTTCCTATTTCTAGTGTCTCTTACCAGATCGCCCCCTGTCTCTGCCTCCTAAGGACACCAATGGTTTCACTGAGAGTCTACCCAGATAGCCCTGGATGAACTCCCTTCTCGAGATCCTTAACCTAATCACACATGCAAAGGACCTTTTGCTGAACAAGGTAACATGCACAGGCCCCAGGGGTTAGGATAAGATATTGTTAGGGGATAGACAAATGTGAATGGTGGGAACAAGAGGTTAAGAGAATAATTCTATAAAATGGGCCTCTGTGCTGACCCCACATGCTTTCTCTTCCAAAAGCAATTTACCTGCAGGGAAGCCAGCCTGGACTAAGTAAGCCGGGTGTGTGACATTTCTCAGCAAGGTCCCTATTGTCTGCAGAGGAAATGTGAGCCCAAAATAATGTTGATAGGAGGAACCCAAATTACCCTGAAGACTTTTGTGACCAGATCCTAACCAGAAAATCTGTAAAAATGCATGGTTAAGAATCCAATTGGAAGCAGTCAGCAGGCGCCAAAGTGATCTAGAATTGCCATGGGAAGGACTTGAAAGCCTGATATCACCTTGCTATTGTCAAAAATCAGGAGGTGGGGGGCTGGACCTGTGGCTCAGTGGTTACGGTGCTTGCCTGGCATGCGCAAGTACACGGGTTCAAACCCCAGCAACCCATGTACACAACTAAGTGTCACAGCAACTAAAACCATGTGAAAAACTCAATAGAAATTAATTCTCTCTCTCTCTCTCACTGTCCTTCTCTCTTAAAAAAAAATCCACTAAAAAAAAAAAATCAGGAGGTGGACTTGGGCAGGACTCTCCGGAAACTTCTCAGAAATCCCCAATAAAAGTGGAGGTCAGGAGGGGCACAGTCCCTTCAGAATGTCCCGTTTCCCTCTGAGCAACATGTCTAAAATCTTTCTCATTTGATTGCAAGAATCGGATTAGAGGAGTGGGCGTCTTTGGGCTGTCTCAGTTTCCCTAGAAGACCACAGCTCCGTAACAATATGTCTTTGTGGGGATGCAGTGAGGGAAAGAATATTTAGTCAGCAGGAAAACTCAAATAAAAGAGCACATGAAACATGTTTTCATCAAGAGCCTCAAGAAAAAACTCTCTAGGACTGCTTACAACAGCATGAGGTCAGTTTCTAAATGTAACATCCGTGGTTGTGGACTGCTATGAAGATAAGACGTGTGGGCTCTTAGAGGGGCACTGTGAGAAAAGCTGCCTGAAAACAGAAAAGCCATTGTTTCATAGGCTTCAAATGATAAGATAGACACATTTTCTTTTTTTATATTTAAAAAAATTTTTTTTTTCATTTTTTTGGTACCAGGGATTGAACCGAGGGGCACTTACTGACTGAACCACATCCCCAGCCCTGTTTATTATTTTGAGACAGGATCTTGCTAAGTTGCTTAGGGCCTTGCTAAGTTGCTGAGGCTGGCTTTGAACTTGTGATCCTTCTTCCTCAGCCTCCTGAGTCATTGGGATTATGGCATATGCCGCTGCGCCCAGCAAGATAGATGTATTTTCTAGAAGTCAAGCAAGTAAGGAATAATATTCCTGGAATTTGCTGCATCAAGTGAAAACAATTAAAGCTATGAGCATTAGTCTTAGTAGCCTCAATGGGAAAAGCTCAGTTTCATATTGATGTTGCAAATCTCCATTCTCTAGAGCTTGGAAAGTACAATGAATCTACAGTCTTAGATACCATTCTTTTCTTAAAGAATGACCTTCAATTACAAATAAAGTACAAGACTATTGAATACAAAGACACTCCCCAAATCACTAGCAGCTTACACACTGACTCTACCATTGATTGATATGTTAAAATAACAAATCCCAGGCTAGGTAACAATGGCAGACCAAGTATTAAATATCAATCCACAAAATCGGTTATAGAAACTTGATAATTTCAACTTCAGCAAGCAATTAACCATGAACAAAAAAAGATTATTATTTAACCAGTTAGTGGCAGCAGACATATTAATACATTGAACTAAAAACAGTATTTTACTGTTTCTGACCTTATGTTGGCAAAATTCCCATCTCCAGACGAACATAATGTTCAGATTTCTCAAGATGTTGCCATTGGTCTATCTGTCAGTTTAAAGGTTTAACATTTAAGAAACAGTTTCAAAAGAAATGGGGGATTAGAACGAAGACAGTAGGTCAGATGAATAAACTGTTGCCATAGCAACCTAATATTTGTGTTGTCAACCAAAAAAGAGGATGAGAGAGAAGCTGAAGTTTATTAGAACTCAATAGAGGGGTGAGTAGTGTCCCTCTCCCAAATTCATATCCACTAGGACCTCAGAGTGTGACCGTCCTTGGAAATGGGACATAAATGATTACTGAAGCTGAGGTTATACTGGATTAGGATGGGCCTCATACACACACAATTTGCTTCAGTTTAAGGATGCCATATGAAGACTGCAAGGAGTGGGGCATCTGATGACAAAGGCAGAGGCAGGAGTGGCTGAGCCAACCCAAGGAATTCTCAGAACTGCCAGGAGCCACGAGAATGTGACAAGATGCAAGGATTCTTCCTTAGAGCTATCAGAGGGGACATGGCTGGCACCTTGATTCCAGATTTCTGGCCTCCAGCACTCTGAGAGCATAAATATCGGTGGCAGTTATGCAGCTCTAGGAACCTAGAAAAGATTACTGCTATGACAATTACTTGAAACTCTGCAAAAGGCTTTGGAATAGGGTGAGGGGGAGTGTTAGGAAGAATTTTAGGGAAGACGATTGCAAAAGCCCACATGCCTCCAAGTGACATTGGTGGAAATATGGGTGCTAAAGGTGGTTCTGGTGAGTGTTCAGAAAGAAGTGAGGAGGGCCTCAGAGAAAGCACCTATCAAGAAGTAATGTTTGTGGCAATATGAACATTAGAGGTGCCTCTGATGAAGTCTCAGATGAAAACAAGTGGCGTGTTAGTGATAACTAGAGGAAAGAGAATATTTGTTAAAAAGAGACAGAAGAGTCACCGGAACGGTGTCCCACACAGCTGTGCTGCGTGGAAGGGAGAACAGGGAAGGGATGAACTTGGGTAATCAGCTGAGGTGATTTCTAAGCAAGGCACCAACTGTGACAACTGTGGCCTGTATTTTTTTTTTTCTTTTCTGTTTATAATAAAATGAATACAGAATGAAATAAATTGAGGCATAAACTGCTAAACAAAAAGATACAGGCATGTGATGACTTGAGAAATTTCCAGCCTCTCTGGGTAGTAAAACAAAAAAGTGTGCTCTGGAAACTGAACCAAGGTTGTTGATGGACAACATCTTGTTGAAGGAACTAAGCGCATGATTCATGGATAAAAGCAACCAAGTCCCTCAGAAGGCAGCAAACAGATGTAGGGTTATTTGGGCAAGCTCTTTGGAGAACCTTCCTGCAGGATGGTGCAGACTTGTGAGTTGCATGGAAGATCAGCAAGATTTTTGGGAACTGCATACTGTCAGATGCACTGCCAGCCTGGACTGAAAGGCAAAAGATGGGGGCAGGGATGAAGAAGAATGACTCCAGGCCAGAGAGAGCCAGGATGCCCACCAATGGTCCCCAGATAGAACATCAAGCGAAAGCAGGCTATCCCCAGTCTCCAGAGCTAAGGGACTTGCTCCTCTGGGCTCCAGGCTTGCTTTGAGCCAGTCCTTTCGTTCCACTCATTCTCTTCCCTTTTTAATGGATGTTTACTGCGGCATGCCTGATCCACCCACACATTTAGGAAGTGAATGACTTGTTCCTTAGAGTCACAGTTATGCAGATGAGGGGAATTTTGCTCTGGGATGGATCACACCCAGAGTCTCATGCAGACTTGATCTAGACAATGAAGTTTGGAAATTTCTGTGTTCTTAGGTGAGAATTTGAATTTAAACTTAATACTGGAATGGGCAAAGATTCTGAGCATTGCAAATGTACTGAGCATGAAGGACAGATACGAATTTGGGGGGATCCGAGAGAGACTACTGGAATGAATAGTGTCCATCCAAATTTCATGTCTGGGTTTAAGACTGTGACCTTACCTGAAAGAGAGGTCCTTTGCAGATACAGTTAAAATGAGCTACAATTGGACTAGGGTGGGCCTTATTAAGTCCGATGACTAGTGTCTTTATAAGAATCCCAGGTAAAAACATTGAGGGAAGTAGGCCATGTGAAGACCAAGGCAAAGTGATATAACTAATCGAACGAATGCCAGTGACTGCCTGCAAGCAGAAGCTGGGAGAGGGAACAGAATGATCTCTCCAAGAAGCCTCCAGAAGAACCGACCCTGCCAACATCCTAATGTTGGACTTCTCGCTTCCAGACATTGGAAAGTATGAATTTGTTGTTTTATGGCCCTAAATTTGTGGTGGTTTCTGGATTTGTAGTGGCAGCCACAGGAAACTGATATACCACCCATCTTGCTACTGACACACCCTGCCCGCTTGTGAGCTCTTGGTTGAGAGCTGTTGCCGTAGGGTCTCAGCCAACTCGACCACTCAGTGCACTGTGGGCGTGCCTTTCGCCCGAGACTTAGTCTGCATAGACTTTATCTCTTTATATGGTGGATTTGAAGGTAGAGCCCAAGACTTTGCCTATCTGTAACCACAGAACCTAGGACTATACCCTAAACAAATAAAAATCATAATCCTACGAGCTAACAGGGCCTATGTGTTGTGACTATATAAACAATACAACTTTTTAAGTTGTACAATACTGAATAAGGTGTATTATTCAAATTCTACAGTAAAGGAAACTAACATTCAGAGAAGTTGATCTCTTATTTTAGTACATAAAAGAAATGTGACAAAGCCAGGTTCTTAATGCAGTTTTGACTCCAAAGCACTTCATACCTCCTTCTCATTAAAATCTGAGCTGAAGGATTCCTTCTGATCACCTGTAAGTAATTCACTAACTGGAATTAGGTAAAGAGTAACTGCTTTATGGGCCTAAATAAAATTATATTTGAATGTTAAAACCCAAAGGTTATCTCAATATCTTACATATGTAGGTACTTTGCAATTTATACATATTTTAACATTTATTACCATACTTAATATTCACAACAAACTCTCAGGAAATACTGTTCTATTTTTCAAAATGAGCTGCTGAGGAAAATGGAGATTAAATGATATGTTCACAGTTATTTAGTTGGTGATTCTAAGGAACTTGAAATTCTACCTGTCTACAAACCTGAGCTTTTATTAGATCACAACTGATCTTCATATCCCTATGGATCTTCATCAGTCTAATTTAGAACTTGAAAAGCATTTATTTTTTTCTCATTTTGCATGCTCTTATATACACTTAAATGTGTGTGTGTGTGTGTGTGTGTTTAGTATTGTATAGGCAATAGGAATCCATGGCTTCTAATTTTTCATCCATTGAGAAGAGATAACAGTTTACTATCACTTCTACAGAGCCATCAGACTTTAGATGTACAGTTAATTATATTCATGATCTGTGCCTAGGAGAAAATAAATCCATACTGAGTAATACCAACCAGATCATGAAGAACTTTTCATATCCTTAAATGGAATATCTAATATTTGGAAAATTTGGTTATGAGAGGTTAATCATGTGTACTATTAATAAAAAATCTCTAACAAATGCATTTGATCAATTAACATGTTAACACTTTTCAGAATCTTTCATCACTATCCTATTTTTAAAATAGTGTGTAGCAAAAAGATTTGCCCTAAGAGTAAACTTCTAGAAACCCTTTTATTAGTTATAACCATAATCTTATGAGAGTGCTGCTATGTTAAAAGCCACCATTCAAGACATTTCACTGCTAAGGGTTATTGACTTACAATTTGAAAGTCTGAAGGCCAGGGCGGTAAAATGATTTTCCTAGAAGTCCTAACAGGTAAGCAAAGAATCAGGAAGATGATAGCATCCCAATTTCAACTTCTCAGCCCTTTCTCTTTTTAAGCACTGAAGAGTCATGCTGTAGGATGAGCAGTCATTTCCCAAGAGGCCTACATACTAGGTGAACGGAATCAGTTACTTAATAACCAGGTAATTGGAATCAGATGATATGAGAAGGCAACCTGACAATTAATAAAATGGGAAATTGTGATTACAGCATTTCTTCTTTTTCATATAAGAAGTTTAACTGGAGCAACAGTCAACACTAGGGATAAAATAATGCTAATTGAACCTAAAGGAGTGATACTTTTCCCTTTATTTCTTTGATCCAAAATTTAATACGGACATTTAAAAAACATTCTTTGATGCGTCTGCTACAAGTCTCTAGGAACTTGGCTAAATAAATCATGAAGAATGAAGTGGTAGAGGCTTGAATCAGGCAAGATCTGCTAAAGATTTCACTGACAAATGTTTTCTGGGTCGAAAACATCAGGCTCTGTAGCTTATGGGCTATTTACATACCACTTCATATGTGTTAACACGAAGACACCTAAACCCAGGGTTTTGCAGCCCTTCTGTTCTCAAAAGCAAAGTGATATTAAATATTTATTTAACCCTTTTATGGGTTCATGGATCATTGTTCGGCACAAACATCCTGAATTATCTAAATACATCTGTGGTCTACAGAAACTGCATTCTAGGACAGAAAGGCAACAGAATGAAAAACACTGTAAGAGATGACGGGATAGTTGACGAGAACTACACTGCCTAGATTTGAGCCAGTGGCAAAAGATTACTACTTTTTATTTTTGATGGTGATGGGGGGTTGCTATTAAAAGATAATACACAAAAAAAAAAAACTACAAAAAATCTTAAATATACAGCTTCATGAATTTTTAAGAATAAACAGAACTGAGTACTCATCACCCATACTGAGAGGGAAAAAAATTATCATCATCATTCCAGAAACTTCCTTATTCCCTCTTCCAGTCATTTCCCTCACATTTCAAATATACCCATTATGCTGACTTGTACTACCATAAGGTGGCTTTGTCTGCTGTTGAATTTTATATAAGCAGGATACTTTGAGTGTCTGGCTTCTTGTGTGCAACATCATGCTTGTGAAACTCAGCCCTATGGTTGCCTGTGGTTGTGATTTGTTCTCTCCGGTATTCCATTAAGTGATGACTACTTTTTTTTTTTTTTTAAAGAGAGAGGGACAGTGAGAGAGAATCAATTTTATTCAGTTTTTCACGTGGCTTTTGTTGCTCAAACACTTCATTGTGTACATGGTGATGGGGTTCGAACCTGCATCCTTGCGCATGCCAGGGAAGCACCACAACTGCTGAGCCACCGCTGCAGCCTCCATTATGTGAATATTCTATAATTTACCTACTGTAGTCTTTATCGACTCTTGGCTCTTCTACTTCATGCTGCCATGAATGAGCCGGTACATAATTGTGGTGAGCATCTGTGCTCGCTCCTGTGCAGCTTATGTCTAGGACGGAAACTGCTTGGTCAAAGGGAATGCATATATTTAGCTTTTGATTATATGGGCAGTTTTACAAAATGGTTGTGCCAATTTACACTCCCAGAGCAATGTGTGAAAGGAGGTAATTTCATATCCTTGTCGAGACTTGGTATTGGCTGTCTCTAACTTAGCCATTCTTGTGGATGTGTGACGGTGTTGAACTGTGGTCTGAATTTGTTTTTCCCTGATGACTAATGAAACTGAGCACCTTCGTAGATGTTTGGATATCCTCTTGTAAAGTGCCTTCTTTAAGGATTCTCATCATTACATCAACTCTGGACTATCTTTTTTTTTTTTTTAAGGGAGAGAGACAGTGACAGAGAGAGAGAGAGACAGACATACAGAATCAATTTTATTTAGTTTTTCATGTGGATTTCGTTGTTCCACACCTTGCTGTGTATGTGGTGCTGGGATTTGAACCCATGTCCTTGCACACGCCAGGCAAATGCCAGAACCACTTCCACCGCTCCAGCCCCCACTCCACACTGTCTTAACTAACAAAGCTTTACACCAGTTAGGTCTTGGCATGGAGTCATGTATAGTTTTCTTTGGATAAACTTGACCTCTAACGGTACTATAATATTTTAGAAACAGTTTGTCCATTTCCACACACACACACTCTCTCTCTCTCCTTCTCTCTCTCTCTCTCTCACACACACACACACACACACACAATGTCTTTAAGATTTGGATTGGATTATACTGTAATTAACATCATCGTTATAATTCTGAGTCTTCTGATTCTTGAACATGGTGTATCCTTCTTTTTCGCAGGCTATCTTTGATTCTCTTAGTGACACTTTTAGTTTTTAGCATAGAGACCTTCATACAGTTTTCATGTTATATTTATTCTTCAGTACTTTATGGTTTTCACGTTGTTATAAATAGTAAAACTTAAATTACATATCGTATTGTTCATCTGCCATCTGTTTTAGTCTAAAATCATAGTAGATTAGACTTGAAAGGTCAATTAGAGGCCCAAAGAAATATCTAGCATGTGGCGCAAACAGATTTTGTGTATATGTTCTAAGGCTAGAGTCTTAGATGGGCAGATGAAAACATGTTTTGGGAGTTAATGAGATTTTTGACTAGTCTCAAGCCTTTCCACTGTAGTAAGTTACTTGCTCTCTAAACCCTAATTTTCTCACCTATAATATGAGAAGGTAGGGGCTGGAGCAGTGGCTCAGGGCTTGCGGCGCTTGCCTGGCATGCACAGGTACTGGATTCAGATTCCAGCACCCATGCACACAACTAACTTTCAGAGCAATGACAGCCATGTGAAAAACTCAATAAAAATTGACTCTCTCCTTCTGTCTTTAATACACACACACACACACATGAGCGCGTGCGCGCATGTGTGTGTGCGCGTGCGTGTGCGTATGAAGGTATCTTCACTACTCGACAAGAGGAAGCACACTGTCTCTTCAGAATAGATCACTTTTTCCAGGATATGTTATGTGTATAACAGACAAACGAGTTCAACACTAGTTGCAGACTATGTTGACATTTTCTGTATGCTTCATACCAACCCTAAAGGAATGCTAGGGCAGGACATTGCCCTGTAAATCATGAGGACTTTTTACTTGGGAAGCTAAGTTCTAATGTTGTCAATGTAAATTATTTTCTGATATTCAGGTACAAATAATTAAGTAGCAGTGATCAAATTTATGGAGAAGATTAGGTGAATTCATTTGCAAATCTTGTTGATACTTAGCTTTCAGGCACCAATGATCCTGTACTTTTGGCAGGAGCTGAAAGGGAGGCAATTCAAGATGGAAGGTTCTGGCAGGCGCTCCTAACTGTACACATTCTGAGTCTTGTTTGGCTTCAGATCATGTGGGTGACATGGTAGAAATTCAGTTACAAGTAGTAGCTTCCTCAAAGCAAGAAGCATCCTGCTAAGCTTTGTTGCCACCTGCAAGCAGATGGCTCCCCAACCCTGACTGTGTGTCCTGACTCCTCAGTTGAGCTACGTCCACTCACATTTCCAATATTGGCCATTATCATGGACCCCGGATTACTCACATTTAATGTATACAAAACTGAACTCGTTTCCAGACCTGCTCTTTCAACTTCCTGATTTCTATGTCAACTAAAAGCACCCTCAACCCTTCAGGTGCTATCCTTGACTTGGAGAGTCTTCTTTCATTGCTTACCATGCCATGGCCTAGCATGGTGGGTCATATGCCATGGTAGGGGACACAGTGACATGCTGCACTGGATGCAGATAATAAAGGGGGCATTGTTTGTGGAGAATTTATGACCAATAATAAACTGAGTAAAAACTCAGCTGCTTTTTATAATCCCCATGTGTTGGCAATTCTAAACAAAGCTGATCTACTGCACCACACTTTGGTACACTCTACTTTCTACTTGTTCTTCATAGTAAATTAATTGCAAGGTTATAACCTTTGACCCCATGAAATTGCTCTGTTGATGGAAGGCTCTCATTCAGGCCCTCATTACCTCATGGTCCTTTGCCTCTAAATTTTTCTTCCTCTAATTCAACCTCCATAAGCTACGAGATTAAAAATGAATAACAAAATGTTCTGAGCATCTCATACCTTAGCTCATAATACTTTAATGAGTTCCTATTGCCATCAGAATAAAGCTCGAGACAGTCAGCCTGCCATTCAAGGTCCTGTGGCCTGGTCCAATCTCCCTCTCCACCACCTTTCCCTCCATCCAAGCGACAGTACTGCAGGAGGAACCCGGGACTCTCTTTCATGCATGTCTTTACTTCTGAGCCCTGGTTTATTCTCTCCCTTCTTCTTACTCTTTTACTGCTCCTCTGGCCACACTCTGCTCATTGCTCTTTAGACCAACTCAGTATTTCCTCCCGCATAAAATACCCTATTTTGTGAATCAACTGAAGAAAATTTTTCTTTGCTGGACTCACCAAGTATTTTCCTGATGTCTCTCTTTGACATTAGCCTTTTGATGACTTGTCTATTAAAGGTTTTCTTGAACCCCTGTAGTTTTTCTAGAAGAGTGAAAGTAAATGAGGCTGGCACACTTGGCACCCAATAGGTAGCTCTTGTTATTGTTACTGGTAATCCCTTTGAAGTGAGGCTGAAAGATATTCATAATGGCCCTCAGCACCTATTCCCAGGGATTTTTATTAACTAGACACTAAATGAAGAATATTTCTTGAAATGAAGACGGGTATAATATTTAGCCATAATTCTTAGCTGACCAAAGTTAAATATTCTGTTCTCATTCTTCCCTTCTTTCAAAGAAAATCCTGCCCTGGAATACCATCCTCTGTTCAATTGTGTTTTGCCTTCCACCAAAACCACATGTTCCCAATAAGTTTCTTTCATATTTCAAAGAACTTAAATAGCATAGAATCCTCCAGAATGTTCATTTCAAGGCCATGATGATTTTTTTCCTCTTCTGAACTTTCGGCTCGTATTATCTGTATTATTCATTTGATTCTTAATCATTTACTTCTTTGTTGCATGTTTTATATTTTTAACTCATGTATTGTTCTTTTTTCTCAAGAGCTGGATATTTCTTCCTAACCGCACTGAAAGTCTTTTGTGGGTGAGGGCCTTGTATTAAGCTCCGTCTTCTCTCACACAGCAGTGAACAAGGGTTATTTTTTGTTGAATGAACTGTTTTGTTGAAAACAGCATGTTCAGCTAGAATTTTATACCGGATTTTTTTTTTTTTTTGCGGTAAACTAAAGTTAAATTTAAATTTGGCAAAAATTAATCCCTAAATACATCAAAAGGCATGGAATTTATATCAATTAATTCTCCTTAGTGCTACAGAATCATTACTGAATTTGGAGAACTATTAAAAGAAATATAATATTTGCTTAGCAAGATCTTTGTATTTCTTGATAAAACAATTAAAGTCATGATTCTTACGCTGAAATTAATAGTTTTAATTTGGAGGAATTTTTTAAAGGAAAGGAAATATGTAAGTAATTTAATTTCATTCCATTACTACTAAACATAAAACATTAGTTTCAATTAAGATCATTTATACTTCTTAGAAGTTTACAAGCTGTAAAACACCTCATGTATTTGCTTAAATCTTTCATCTACACTAAATGGTAGGTATCATGGTATTATTTTTGTAAATGCCAAAATGAGAGCTTGCTGATTTTAATGAACTTGACCAGGGTCCCACAGCTAGCACGTGGAAGAACAGGAATTCAGTTTCAGTCTGTCTGACTTTGCCACCAGAAAAGAACTTCTCACTTCTTCTACTGAGGAACGTTTTCCAACATTTCATTTTGGAAATCTTTGAGCATGCGGAAAACTTGGGAGAATTGTCTAGTAACCACCATCTACCCGGGGCCTCAATTCTAGAATTCTTAATGTTTTGCTATATTTGCTTTACAACAACTTCATCACAGATCTATTCCTTTGTCCATTATCAATTCACTTTTTTGGAGAGATTTCAAAGTAAGTCACAGGTATCAGTACATTTCATCATGAAACCTTTAGTGTGTACTGCTAATCACTGCTCACGCTGATTTGTTCTGAAGAGACCTTCAATTTGATCAGGTTTCATAGTTCTTGAGTAGATAGACTTTCAAACGTTCTTTGGAAACCCTTTCTTTTTTTTCAGTGTGGCAATTCAAATGTTAAACTTTCTCCTACTGTAACTTTCAAATGATATATCCATGTGATATAGAATGTGATGTGAAAGTTCTGGTTCTCATTCTTCTTTAAATGAGGGAAGCATTCTGTTGTCTAGGTCAATTTTAAGGTGTCAGGCCCAAGTTTGAAAATTGTTGCTCCTTTGTGTTGTTTTGCTGTTTCTTTGAGATCTATCTATCTAATCTATATATCTCTATATCTCTCTATATATATTCAATGATGCCTCCTTGAGACAGTTATGATTAAGAATCTAAATAACACAATGATCCATACTTTAAATGTGTCTGATCTTTCTGGCAATTATGGCCACATTACCCCACACTACTGTGGTAATTTATTTGCTTGCCTACATTAGCTGGCAGTGTCATACTTGTGCTGATATTGCTCTTCTAAGGTGTCCAGAGCATTGTTTTTAGAATTTTGTGTGCTGTTGAAATGACAAAAGTGATCCCCATTCCTCTTTAGTGTTGATTCCCACTGGAAACTGCTTTTTCTGTAGTGCCTATCATTTTTGTACTGATAACTGTGGAGGCAGCTGTGAGAGATGTATTTTTCTAAAATGCTGCTGTTAGTTTTATTTATCAGGATTCCCAGGTAACTAACCTGCCTGGGGTTCCGGCTCCAGCCCTAGTGCCTGCTGGGATGGGGCACCTCCCAGCTGGAAGCTCATTAAGGATTCTAGTGGGAAAATCCTCATTACTTCTTCCGTGAAATGGGCCACAGAGGGCAATGGCTTCAGTGTGACTGAGTAGTGTAGATTAGAGCGTCCTGGGTCTGGTCCACTGCGTCCGCATGCTTTCTATTCTACACTCTGGCCAATTCAGCAAAAATCTCAGAAGAAAAAGTTCTCATTTTGATAAATTCTCAGTGGCTAGCAGGCCTCCATCAGACTGAGCAGGGATGCTCGCTGAGATGTAGACCCTCCTGAGGGTCAGCCGCGCCTCAAAGGCTGGGCTGCCACTGCAAAGACCTATTTCCCCGTGCTTCTAATGCCCGTGAAAACCTGAAGGTTTGGAGGAGCAACAGGCTGCTCAAAGAGAAAACGGTAAAGCCTCAGCTATAATGCAACAACGATAAACCAAACAATGACTTGATGGCCAAATCTCTTTAGAATAAAATCCAGAGTTTGGCTATGCTGTTTGGAAATGTTTATATTTTGTTCTTAATGAAGTTCTCATGAAATCTGTGGAAAGCAATCCCAACACCATGGAGTAAATTTTCTTTCCATAATTTGAGTGCGTTGAACCACACATTGGAGAAAAAAACACCATCATTTCAAAACTATTTAATTTGTGTTATATTGATTTTTTAATTTAAAAAAAATGTTTAGGGGGCTGGAGTTGTGGCTCATGACTGGAGTGCTTGCCTGGGCTCAAATCCCAGCACCGCAACCACAACTAAGTGGAGAAAGAACAAAGGCCAGATACAAAACTAAATAAATAAAATGGATTCACTCTCCTCTCTCTTAAAAAAATGAATTTAAAAAAATGTTTAGGGCAGCCAAAGTGGTGCATGCCCTAATCCCAGTTACTCAGGAGGCCGAGGCAGGAGGATCACAAGTTCAAAACCAGCCTTAGCACTGTACTGAGGTCCTAAGCAAATTAGTGAGATCATGTCTCAAAAAATAAAAAGGGTTGGGGATGAGGCTCAGTGACAAAGCACCCCTGGGTACAATCTCCAGTAGTACCTAAATAAATAAAATAAAAATAAAAAATGTTTAATAAGTGGCTGAGAAATTTCAATAAATCTTTCTGGTAGATTATAAGAGAGTTCTATGTACGGTAATTTCTATTTGATGGTGACATAAAAGGCTAATGCAATCATTTCTCATCTGTAATGCAAACAGAATCTACTCCAGTACCTTCACTAAGAGTGAATGCTCAGTCAGTGAACAAGTTATTCAGGATCTACTCTGTTCGATACTCTGCTGAACTCTATAGACAATTACAGGGAAATTCATTTTTATCAGTGTTTCAGAATATCTAGAGAGGTGAGATGTAGATGGAAATAAATATAAAATCAAAAAATCGGTGTTTTCCCTGCACGGCACAGGAAGTATGGGGCATGGAAAAAGAAAGACCAATTGCAATTGGAATGGCTCTACAGAAAATCAAACTCTGATTTTCAGTAGAATTTTCAGGAGAATAAGAAAGCATTGAAGACTGAGAGATTAGCAAGAGAATGGCACAAAGGCACACTCAGATTTAACATGTTTAACAACAGAGGTTTGGACTGGAGTTGCGGAGAGAGATAAGGCTGAAAAGTACGAACAGTGTTAGACTTAGAGGCATTTAAATGTCAGGCTAAGGAATTAGAACTCCAGTAGCTTCTGGTCAGACCTTTGAGAGATTTGGATTAAGAGAATGATTGAATAGCATGAACAAATGGCATTTTATATTTCTAGGAAGCTATAACTAGGTGGAAGAAACCTTGCCTAGGACGATATAACAGTATCCTAATTATCCTTACTATTCATTGGGGTTCTCACTCCAACTCAGCATTTGAAACCATCTTGAATCTTCCAAAAAGATAAGATTATTTGACAACTGCACATTATTACAAAAGTTTCTTCATTCTTCATCAGGTCACATTTTTCCAAGAAGGCCAAATGGCACTTGTGTAGCGACATATCTTATCTAGCTACAGCTCCTTCACATTGGGATTCACGTCTGCCTTATGTAATTGGAGGCAAGGTCTGCTTTGGAGTCGAGACTGAGCTTGGTGCTGAATTTACTTGCTAGCTAATATACTATTTATTCTTGAACTATCTAGTTTATTTTGAAGATGTGTTGTCTTGCATTTATGAGTAGGCTGGGTAACTGACAGACCATGGACTTGGCTGTGCCAAGAAAGCAGACTGCCTATATTGCAGGACTAGAGTCCTTCAGTATGAGTATTAGCCCTCCTGTGGATACACTGTCTCCTTACACACTTTTCCTTAAACAAATTGTAGTACTGACTGCTTCAGATCCCTCACATATTTTCAAGTCCATGAAGCATACTGTCTGTCCTTTTAAGCTCAAACATCATAACTTTGTATTTTGTTTTTTGGGCTTTGGGTTCATGTTTATTTTGTTAGGTTGGACTATAACTGGAAGGCTATAAAATCCTAAAAAAAAAAAAAAGATCCAATTTGGAAGAATAATACAATGTCATAAAAAGGTAGTTACTAGATAAACATTTTCTGATTGAAGAGAAAATACTGTTTTGTAAAGTCAAAGTAATTTATTTATAATGGAAAACTTTGTATACAACAAATTGAATTTTTAAAATAAATGTAGTTTTACTTAGGTGTTTTCTTTAAAAAAAAATAAAAGAATAAAACTATTTTTTTAAAAACCCAGCCAGGTATTGAAAAGCTGATTCAACATTTTAAAAACTAAGCTATGTAAATTCACATGCCAGCAAGCTGACAAGCTAAGGTTGCATGTCTTAGAGGAAAACATTTGGAGGCAAACATTTTGGAACTATGAACTTAGAATTGTGCTGGACATAAAGAAATTACTTAATATACATGACTTGAAAAAAGGAGTTTTTAATGTTCATCCCTGACCAAAAATGGATCTTATAATTATTTCTAAAGTATACTATTAAAAATTAAAAGAGCTGATCATTCAAAGCGTCAATGATCATTCAAAGCGTCAATTCCTCAGCTAATGTCTCATGACTGAGTCAATAGCATCAAAATACCATTCTTTCATTTAACTTCTGGTGATACCTTTGGAATGGGGTCTGGGGGAATAAAAGACAGTATTACATTTAAAAAATGACCTTAGTTACCCCAAACCAATTAAATAAAACGTTAGGAAGAGGACTGGTCAGTGATAACTCATCTTGATTAAAAAAAAAAAAAAATGTGAACAGAAGAATCCTAGAGCCGCTTGTCAGAGGCAGGATTAATGCTATAGTAATTATAATGATTTGCAAATGAAAGATGAAGAAAGGAAATTTAATATAGGAACCAAAATGCATCCTACTTTCAGACTGGACTAGAGACAAAACATGCTAGAAAGGAAATCAAAATTGCCTTGCAGGGAAACGTACTCAACTTGAGTTGGAATGTGAAGCCTCTTCCACCCAGAGGTGCTTTTCATAGCATAGGTGACCATGACTCCTATGGGCCTGTGGACCCTACATGACCCCTAGCTTTCATTCCCAGGTATCATCTACTTCCATGCTAACTCCAGACTGGGGCTGGGAAAAGGACTGGTTGTGCTAGGATGAGGGCTGGTTTGGGAAGCTAGAGAGAGCAGTCCTTGGCTCTCTGCAAGTGGATGGCTCATGAGTCAGAAACTGCAAATGAGCGGCAGACTGTGAAACTCAGGACTGAGGGTGAGGACATGGACTCCGAACCTAACAGCCAAGATGGTGACCCATGAATCCTATAATTCACACAGAACTTCTGACAAAGAAGACAAGATAGAAAAAAATAGTTAAAATTTAGAGATTTCTAATGCCCTAAATCAACCTGAAAGATGCTTATGTCCAAATTTTTGGTATTAGTACTAAGGGTTCACAAGTCAAAATGTTTAGTTAATCTTGGCTGGGTATGGTGGTGCATGCCTGTGTAATCCCTGTGGCTCAGGAGCCTGAGGCAGGAGGATCACAAATGCAAAGCCAGTCTCAGTAAGTTTGCAAGGCCCTAAGCAACTTAGAGAGACTGTCTCAAAATAAAAAACTAAAAGGGCTGGGGATGTGGCTCAGTGGTTAAGCGCCCCTGAGTTCAATCCCTAGAACAACAACAACAACAAAAATTAGGTAATCTTTAAGGAAACACTTTCATTAACCAAGATTAGAATTCATTTCCACTACTATATTCGGTAAAATGAGGGCTGAACTCATGGGCAGGTGACCTATGCAACTGCTCAGAAACCTGGTCTTAGAAGGGCCCCAAGCTGGGCTGAATCCTCTGCAGAGATTCTCCATCTTGAAATTCTTCTTTTTTCAAGAGAATCCTGTCTTTACAGTCTGCACCATAGAATATGTAGCCAGTCCTGAATAAAATTCATTGTGACTAGGTTATATCTTACTGAATAAAAAATAAGTAAATATCAAGCAAAAATGGAAGGTTGGTTACCTTAAGCCACATAGTGATTTTTTTAAACACTTCTTTTTTTTTTCTTTTTCTTTTTCTTTTTTAGAACTGGGGATCAAACCTAAGGCCTTGTCCATGCTAAGTAAGTGCTCATCCAACCCCTGAACCTTACTTTTCTAATGCTTAACCTCCTCAAAGCAATATTCCTATGTTGCCTCTGGACCAAGTTTAGATAAGTACCTCGAGCAGGAAGATCTGAACTCCTCTGGGGATGTGAATTTTAAAGGTAACTTCTGAGCAAGTCTGATGAAGAGATCTTAAAAGGAATGAATTGCTAATGGTGGACACTTAGGGGAAACGTTTGGTAATGGATTTTTCTTCACCTTTCCTATATACACAATGCTCACTTGACTTACTTTTAATGCCTAAGCTGAGCAATATTAAAAAGAGCCATTCAGCCTCTTCTGACTCCCTACTTCAATTTCGTTTTTCATAGCAAAGGAAAGTCCCTCTTTTCCTGCTTCCCCACAATAGTTTTCTTTACTGAATTTTCTCTAATGTTCTTTGCTAGTTCTCTTTATAAAGGGTGGCAAGAAAACATTGTCTCCCCAATCAAATACCAATTGAAACTGCCAATTGGCTGCGGTTGATTTTTACCTCAGTCGCTTGCCATGATTTCCAAGACAATTTCTCTTTATCCTTTTTACACCACCCCCAAATCTCTCCTCTCCCAGCATTATGAATCTCAATGCAGCTGAGTCATGCAGGTCTGATTTAGCCTGCGAAAATGTCAGTCAAAGCAAGCAAGATGCACTCCTTGGCCTTGAGTGCTCTAAGCTGCTATGAATCACAGGTTTGGTTTTTGCCAAATGAAAAGCAATTTCACTTGCAAAAAAATATCTGTAGAGATACTTACGGCTTTTAGCTCATTGGGAAAATGTACTCAAATTGTCCAGGGAAAAGGAGATTTATATATCTATATATAAATTATATGTGAATTTATATTTATTTGTTATATATGATATATATGAATTTATGTATTCAGGTATATATATATAGCTTCAGTCTTTTATGAAATCAGAAATAAGAGCCGGCATTTACTGAATTGCTTTCAATTAAAATCTTCTCTTTGCTGAGATTTGTCAAAAAGGTGTTAACCAGTAGACTAATAAATTACTTCTTCAAATGGACCGTGTCAATGAGTTAACTACTTAATATGATTCAACTTTTTATAAAGGAGTGATTCAGTAAGATTTAGTCAGAAAAATTTGGGTAATTAGTTTCCAAAATATTGAGCAACATGTTAATTTTTTCTAACTTCTACTTAAGCACCAGGCATAGTACAGAAATGCCATTGTAAATACTGTAATCAATAATTTTAAAATTTCTCTTCTTGGGAAAGAAAGATTTTACAAAAGTTGTTAACCTTGTTTTTTTATCTTGGAATCCAAATCCCGCAAAATGCAAGCTTTATGCCGTAGTGTGGCACTTCGTCTCCAGCCATAGGACATCTGTAATGGTCAGGAGTTTCCATTTCTTAGGGGGACTGTCTATCCTGACTTGTGAAGTGCAGCCTCAGACACTGTTCGATACATTCCATCTTCCCTAGCCTCCAGCTAATGGGAGACTGCTCTAAACAATGGTTATCTCGTACAGTGGCAGCACCATTAAGCTGTCTGAAAGATCTCATCTTATTTTTTTTTTGACCAAAGATTGTTCTTGTTATGAACAATTTTTGTGGTGTAGAAAAGAATTGTGAAAGAGTAAGCATTTCAGATAACATTTCAGATCCAGCTATTATAATAAAATTGAGCATCCCAATCAAGCCATTGAGCTTCTAAACTGATTTACTATGGCTATGATCTTTTATGCTTTTAACTCCTTGGAAAAGACAGAAAACGGTGACTGATTTCTCTCCTGGAAATATTCTGCAGGATGGAAAGCATAGAAAAGAGAAAGAGTAAAGCTAGTATATTAGATTCACAACCTACTGGAAACACAATAAAAAGGACATTTTCTAAAAATGCTGAGAGCTGATGCTACCTTTAAGGACTGAGAATCCTGTGGATACTAGTCTGGGGTGTGCCAATAACCTTGGGAAAGTTACCTAACCCTGGTTGCTCTGAAATTGTGTTGTCTGTAAAATGGGAATGATGCTGCTCATCACAATGCTAGTATAGCACACTTGTTGAGTAATGTTAAGTCCTTTCTGTTATTAACTGTGTGCTTCAAGCTCTATAAGACCTAGATTCCTAAAAAATAACACCTATTTTTTTAAGATTGAAAGTTTGTGTTTGCTGGATGAATCATTTTTAAAACACCTTATTTGGAAATGGCTAGAAACTTTAAATGAGAGGGCATACATTTTAAAAGTACCTGCCTTGCACATCAAGGATATTTTTCTGAACTGTTTTGCACAAGGTTTTTCAAGTTTTATACCCACCAACCATGTAGAATAATGAAAAACTCCATCAATTAAAACTTGTAAAAAGCAAGATGAGCAATTAAATAAATGACAACTTACTTCCAGTGATTTTATGCTAAATCAGCAACTGATGTCACAAGAAAGACCTCAAATTTTTTCTCAAGGTTTTGAAGCCAACCATTTTCAATGTGAATATATAGTTCTGTGGACTATAGTTTATTTTTAAAATACCAGAGTTTATTTTATTGATTTCAAATATGTAATTTTCTCAGCTTCAATTATTGCATGTGTGAATAATAGACGTTTAATTTAAAATTTGTTGGATGATCTATGCCTCAATATGATTTTGACACACACTGATTTGAAGAAGACTGATATTTATTTTGAATAACTTTAATCAGTTAACTTTCTCACTGATCTGTTAAAACTGTTTTAAAAATGTTTAGAAAATATTGAATATACAAAATTAGAAACTTCTACATTATCAATTAGATTTCTTTGGGTTTAACTGCCACTTTCAAACTATCTCTAATTTTCATTCCTTACACATGCCATTTTGACCTTCAGCATCATTTTGAATGTGCACAATAGCAGTTTAATGTAATTGTTTTTACCCATATTATTGTTAGAAGACATAAATTTCCCTGAAATCTTTCAGTATAAAGGAGACATAAAGTCTTCAGAGTAGTATAACCTAGATCCAGCTTGAAGTTCTTGAAATATTGTAGTTCCCTTATAAGAAAAAGAACATGAAATTAAGAATGCAATATTAAGTACTAGTTTGCAAGAGGCTGATACAAATGAGGAGACTTTCAGCATAAGCTCTTTAGCTGCAAAGTGAATCTGTACCTGGGACAATATGTGTTGGACCTGTCTGCATTGTTCAAAGACACACAAGGAAATCTGGAGCCCAGTACACTATATTCAGTAGTAAGAATGAGAGTAATCATAGCTACTGCTTACTGGATGCTGATGAAATGTCCCAGGGACTGGAAAGTCCTTTGTATGCATGATTTCATTAGCTTGTCAGCACCACACTAAGATGAAGCTGCAGTTATTGCCTTGAGGTTATGGATAAGGAAACTGAGTTCAGACAGTTTGCCCAAACCAGCCAGCCATCAGGTGAAGACTTGGAACATGAAGCCTGGGATGATTAACTCCAAAGTCAGGGATATTCTCTCCCCAACCATCCTCTCAAAATAGCACGGCCCATTACTGTAATATACTGAGCTCCATGTGCCAGGCCCGGTGGCAAATGTAGTAAATCTTCGAACCATTTGGTGCAGTAACTATCAATAGAATAATGTTAAGATGAGATGAGACTCATACATTTGTGGGTCCTGTTGTAGACACTGTAAGAGTAATGTATGACATTCCTTCAGTACTTTCTTCTAACTCTGAAGCCAAGATGTTGTTGACATCTCTATATAATTTAAGCTACATTTATTTTGGGAACTGAAAATCTGCACTATTTAACAGCACTGTATTTTATTTTAGAGAGAGAGAGAGAGGGAGAGAGGGAGAGAGATAGAGAGAGACAGAATCTATTTTATTTAGTTTTTCATGTGGCATTTGTTGCTCCGAGACTTTGTCGTGCACACAGGGCTGGGGTTTGAACCTGCATACTAATGTATGCCAGGCAAGCACCATAACTGTGAGCCACCGCTCCAGCCCCCAACAGCGCTATATTTTTAGCTTTGATTCATGTTAGGAATAAGTTTAGTGATTAACAGGAATGTCAAGGGAACCTGTATAGTTTCAGAAGTGGCTGGCCTTCATATGTTACTTTTATAATTTTGAACTAAAAACAACAACAACCAAAAACCAGTATGCATGTCCATGGTTGAACAAATGATTTTTTTTTTTCATTCAATTGCTCTGGAAAATTTCTGAAAATCTTGATAATGTGCCACTTTATTTCTTTCTTATAGTCTTCATCTAATTTAATAGTGACAAGTCGTTAATTGTTTTTTCATTTGTCTATGTTTTTTACTTAAAAATACAGTTTTAATTTGTTCATTAGTAAGAAAATACAAAGATGAAAAATGACTCATTTAAAGATACAGAACGTAATAATAAAGGTAATTTATAGAGCAACTGTCCTTGTGGGAAAAAAAGTACTTTATATTTTCTTGCTAATTCTCACAGGAACATTATAAATGTTAAGAGTGTAAATGTAATAGAACAATGCTATCATTCTATTAATTTCAAAATAAAATAAAAATTATTCAGAAAATAAAACTGGTGAAATTAGCAGATTATAATCTTCATTTCCAGTGCAGTTGAGGAGGAATACACTGCCACTTGACAATGTCAGCCAAAGTGAATGAGATGTGTAAATTCAGAATATTTATGGTCTAGAGTTGCTGCTGACAAGCAAAAACCTGCAACGGGACCGATTCTCTTTTACCTAAGGGAAGAGCCAGTGGAGGAATGGTTAAAAAATGAAATATGCTCCGTGAAGTAAGAAAATGTAATAAAATTTAAAAGACATAAAAATTGTACTGTGATTTGATAGGGCTTGATATTGTATCTTCTTAATCCCAAAGTAATCTAAATTAGCAAACTGACACACCATAAACTGGCAACTGCTAAAACAAGCAAGAAAAGAGAGGTTTCAAGCATCTTGAAAGAGCAGAAAGCATGGGGCTGGAGAGGTGGCTCAGTGGTTATGGCGCTTGCCCGGCATGCGCAAGTACACGGGTTCAAACCCCAGCAACCCACATACACAACTAAGTGTCGGAGCAATGAAAGCCTTGTGAAAAACTCAATAAAAATTGATTCTGTCTCTCTCTCACTGTCCTTCTCTCTAAAAAAAAAAAAAAAAAAAAAAAAAAAGCAGAAAGCAAATATAAGGTCAGTAGTAATAAAAAGGGCCACAACTTAGCTCTCATAGATGGTTTCTGTGTCTTGAGTTCTACTCATAGTAATATTATAGCAACACGTTATTATTCCTATTTTACATATGGAGACACAGGCTTAAAGAGATTAGGTCATTTATAATGTTATAGAGCCATAAACAGGAAGAAATAGGACACAGATCACAGGCTTTGCAGAAATTGAAGAACAAACATTTGCTATTCATGTTATCAGTAGATCAGTTATTGAATATGTATCTTTAGCATCTTACCACCAAGAAACTCATAAATCCTTGGTTAGGAAAAGAAAATGAGGGGCTGGAGTGGTGGCTCAGCAGTTATAACGCTTGCTTGGCATGCGTGAGGACCTGGGTTCAAACCCCAGCACCACCTACACAAAAAGTGTGGAAGCAACAAAAGCCACACAAAAAACTAAATAAAACTGATTCTCTCTCACACAGTCCCTCTATCTTTCTTTTTTAAAAGGAAAAGATAATGAAGCATTTTAAATATCCATGAAAATGTTAAGTCACTCAGCATCAAAACTATAATGATCCAATTCCATCCCAAAGGACAATCTTTGATGTGGTTGTAGTATTATATCACAGTAACAAAGGAAATCTTGCTCAGATGACTCTGACATGCAGCCTCGGTGAGGACCCCTTGTGATTCACCGACTCACAGTAGCCAGGAACACTATGAGGCACATGATACAGAGGTCATAAAAAGCTGAATTATCAAGAAAGGGGGAGCATGGAACAATGGGACGACGTAGGTCTTGAAAGGCGGTGCTGGATGGTGGGCAAGGGAACAGTAAATTCCAGGGAGGAGAAAGTCATGAAGAAAAGCAGTGGGCAAGAATGAGTCTGGTGCCCAGTCAGGAGGACACAGCGATGTGGGTAACGGGGAGAGCTGGAAAGCACCTGGGTTTCTTGTGGCGGTCAATAGAGGCCTCATGGTGGCTCACGGTGAGCGTGAGCGACTGAAGGGGCCTGCCACTGCAGTAAGCTCCCTTATCGTGCACAGGGTCCCTGCAGTGGGCAGCACCCACCTCCTAGCGACTGCAGAGTTCTTATCCTTATGTCTAGACTAATGAGGGCCTTGACAAAAATATGGCTGCTGGGAGGGAAAGGCAGTTTGGGGGAAAATGATGCTCATTCAAGGGACATCAAATGAATGAAAGAGTGATGAATCTATCTGGAATCTGGAATATTATTTTGGAATGCATAATAGTCTGAAGATAAAAATATATAAAGCTTTGATGTTTTATGAAGGGAATGGTACTGTAATGATTTAAGGTGATAGTCGAAGACCAGTAAGGGTACAAAGTGCCCGTGTTTAATAAATGCAGGAGTGAGAACAGTTTGAGGTGACTGCAGAAGCAACGAGAAGGGAGAGACTCTCCAGATACTCTGAGTGATGAGACAAGGCAGTGGGTCATAAAGCTTCATAACAATTATCATAAGCCTTGCAACTGTGAGACACTTTGCAGTCTAAAAACGAATTCTCACAATAACTCAGCCATGGAGAGAGAGCAAATGTTATCATCTACAATTTTCAGGTGAGTAAATTGCAGCTCAGAGTTTATGTGACTCCCCCAAGGTAACACAGCTAGAAATTAGGAGCGCCTGCACTTAAATCCAAGTCTTTGACTTCTAATTTTGCTCATTCATCAAGGTCAGTTTATATAGTTCTATGGACTATTTAGCCCATGAGTGCACAATGGTCTGAAGATAAGGAAGAAGTTACAAAGCTCAGATATTTCAACAAAGAAAAGGGCAAAAAATATTTTCCCCAGTTGCTCGTGGATTTCTTGTCTTCATTCCGTCCATCTCCCTCTACAATGGAAAATCAAACTCACATTCATCACATGTATAGTGCAGGAGATCTGAATAAAAGTTCTCACAAAAACATGCAGCCATATGCAGGTTAGAACTGTGAGATACTAATTCTCACCATCAGATTTCAAAGAGCAAACTGTTTGCTAAAACATGACATTTGCAAGGCTGCGGGGGAAAAGACATTGTCATAATTGTTGGTAGGGACGTGAAGCAGTATATAACATTTATAGCAATGCTTCTTAACAGGACATTTAGTAATGTCTGGAGACATTTCTGGTTGTCACAACTGGGAATATTAGTAGCATCTGCTGGTTACAGAGCAGAGATACTGCTAAACAGCCCACAGTTGCACATCCCTCCTCAACAAAGAACGATCAGGCCCAAAATGTTAGCAGTGTCAAAGATGAGTCAGTCACTGTGCTCTGCAAAGATTAATCTGGCAACATCTGTCAAAACTACAAATGCACACTCCTCTTGAACTAGCAATTTCACAGCTATTATTATCCCTAGATATAATAATATCTATGCAAAATCCAATCATTTAACAAATATTCATTAGCATTTATTCTAGGACCTGGGGTCACAATAGGGAACAAGCCAAAAGAAAAATCTCTGCCTTCTGGTATGGGTAGGGTGAGTATTGCCAAAGAAACAAATAAGGAAAGTATATGGCATATTAGATGGGAGAAAAAGAAAAGTTAAACCCATTTTGCCCCATTGTCCCAGAGGTGAAACACATAAAATTAAACATAGTATATAATTACATAAGTAAACAATAAAAAGAATGTAGTTACAAATAATAATATAATTATGGAATAGAATTATAATAGAATAAAAGAGTATAATGTAATAATATTGATATTAACTAATATATAAATTTCAGATTATGATCTCCAACCTATTTTAATGCTCCTGTGTTGATTTCATTGAAATATTTGCAGAATTAAAAATTGGGGATTTAATAGGTTTTTAATAAGAAGAGATAGACAAGAACATTTACTACAGCATAGTTTTAAATGTCTAAAGAATTAAAAAGTCTATTGTATATCAGTTAGGGATTAGTTAAATATAGTACCATGGAATACTATGCAACTATTAAAATGAGGTAATACTCTTCACCAAAATTAACTCAAAATGGATCACAGACCTAAATGAAAAACACAAATCTAAGAAACTCTTAGAAGGTAACATAGGGAAAAATCCTAGGTGATAGTATTAGTCAGCTTTTTGTCCCTGTGACCAAACTATGTGGCCAGAACAACGTCTTGGAGGAGGAACTATTTCTTCTGGCACATGCTCTCAGAGGTTCAGTCCATGGTCAGCCTGCTCCATTGCTCTGGGCCCTGAGGGGAAGCAGGACACAGCAACGAGATGTGGTAGAGGAAAGCAGTTCAGCTTAGGTCAGCCTGCAAGGATCCAGGGACAAGACATATAATCCCCAAGAGCATGCCCCCAGGTACCTACTCTCTTCAGCCACACCCTACCTGCCAATGGTGACCACCCAATACAGCAATCCTTTCAAATTATCAATCCATCAAATGGATCAATCCACTGATTAGGTTATAGCTCTCACAACAGAACCATTCAGCTTTGAGCATTCCTGCACTGTTCATCAGGAGCGCTGGGGGGACGCCTCACATCCACACCACAACAGTCATCCAGTCATCCGGGGTATGGTGATGAATCTTTAGATACAGCCCCAAAGGCAGGATCCATGAAACTGACACAGTGGACTTCATTAAAATTAAAAGCTGCTTCCTTACGAACGACAAGGCGAGGAGAACGAGAAGACAAGCACAGATGGGGGGAAAATTTATGCCAAAGAAGTTTTCCAAAACACATGATGAACTTTTAAAACTCAATAACAAGGAAACAACGGGCCAAAGACCTTAGCAGACATCACAATGAAGACGGCATACAAATGAAAAAGGAGCGCATGAAAAGAAGCTTCCCATCTTAAGTCCTTGGGAAATGCAAATTAAAACAAGAACCGCACGCACACCTGTTAGGAGAGCCAATAACCCAAAGCTGGCAAGGACGCAACGCGACAAAAGCTTCTTCGTTGCTGGGGACTGCGAAACAGTGCAGCCACTTATTTATTAATTGGGAAATTTATTTGTTGAACAACCATACACGTTTTTAACATAATAATATAACATGTATATAGATTCTGAAGATGAGATTTACCAAGAGTGCCCCCCCAATTGCCTACCCTTGTCCCTCCCTCCCCTATCTGGATTTAACACATGATGATAGACCACCGTTCTCAACGGCCACTTTTGAAGACAGTTTGGCAGTTTCTTAAAAAGCTAAGCTACCCTCACCTACAATTGAGGAACTGCACTCCTTGGTATCTCTCCAAGGGAGCTGAAAATTATGCCTGCACAAAAACTTGCACCAGGATGTGTGTCATTGATAACTGTGGAGACATGGAAACAACCAAGATACCCTTCCACTGGTGAACGGATGACTAAGCTGTAGTTCGCTCAGGTAGGAATATTATTCAGTATTAAAGAGATGAACAGTCAAGCCATAAAAACATGGAAGAAACTTAAATGCATATTGCTACATGAAAGCAGTCAGTCCGACAGGGCTGCACATGCTATTACGAGTCATACTAGCGTGTTTCCAATTAGATTACATTCTGGGAAAGTGAAGATGATGGAATCAGTGACAAGATAAGTGGGGGCCAGAGGTCAGTGGGTGTGAGAGCAATGAACAGTCAGAAGGCAGGATTTTCTGGGCAGTGGACATACTCTGCAGGACAGGTGGATACACATCATAAACATGTGTCCAAATCCCTAAGATGTGCAACACCAGGAGTGAACCCTGCTATAAACCGGAAGGTCCGTCAGTCGTAACGAATGTACCACTCTGGTGAAGGCGTTGGCAATCGGGGAGGCTATGCATGTGTGGGGGAACGGGATAGGTGGGAGTCTAGTCCTTAGCAGTGCGGGGGACAGCGCAGCAGCAAGGAGGACAGACATGATCAATATAAGACATATGCATGCACGGAGAAGCACAAGGAATCCTGCTAATTTATAACATGTGTTGATAATTACAATGCAGTCTTTAAGTTTTTTAAAAATGAGGTAGTTCTATAAGTGCTGATATGGAAATACAGAATCATTTAACTAATAATAATATATATAGCTAATTTATATGTTTTATTAGTGAATAGGATATCTAACCCATAGTTGAAAATCACGTGTCTTTTGAACTAAATAAAGAATGAATAAACTGCCTGTTTACTCTGCCTTCTTCTCTGACCTAAGTCGTAGCCTCCTACCGTCCTACTCTGACTTCAGTCAGAGCCCAACAGCCTTTCCCAGAACACAGACTGACTGTGCTGGAAAATCGTCTCCAGTTTCCCACTGTCCAGAGGATGTGGATCTTTGTGGCCACCGCTCACCACCTCTGGCCTCTCACCATGTCGAGCCCTGCCAGGCTACGCCACTCTTGAGTAGAATGCCCTTCCCCAAGGGAACTATTACCTTTTTCTTTTCTTTTCTTGTTTATGATCCTGATCAAATATTGCCCTCTCACTAAAATAATGGCTCCACTTCCTCGAGTAGGATAGTTCCTCTTCTTTTTTTTTTTCCAAAGAGAGAAGGACAGTGAGAGAGAAAGAGACAGAGAAAATCAATTTTTATTGAGTTTTTCCCATGACTTTCGTTGCTCTGACACTTAGTTGTATACATGGGTGCTGGGGTTTGAACCCATGTACTTGTGCATGCTGGGCAAGCGCTGTAACCACCAAGCCACCGCTCCAGCCCAGGATAGCTCCTTCTTCATGTTCACAGAGAACATCATTTTGTTATTGGCCAGTGTCTCTGTCTTTCCTTCAGACTGTGCATCTCAGGGCAATGTCTGGCATTACTTGTTTGGCATATCTAGA